>JAMZAV010006377.1:0-48196 GCA_024449915.1 Sweltsa coloradensis
ATTGCATTGAAATAGGCTGTTAATTGGCCAATATTCGATTAAAAACATTAAGCAGAAAGCAATATTTCATGAAACATATGTTTTTGGCCTAAAATTGTGTAAAAAATTAACAGAATAAATCTTCCTGAAAAATGTTTCTCTTAGGGTAATGAACGCGTTTTGATTGACATGTGTGGTTTTAGGACCTTGCGAGGGGAGGTAATCACTGTCACCAACCCTTGAAACCTCAATTATTAAAGTGGCCAGATCACTCAAATCTGCATTTCCAATACTGGTTTGAAAAGTTCAACCGAACTCGTCATTTCCACATACAAACCGACTGCTAGAGGTGACAGACATTGGCTGTTACAAGTTATCGAATAATACGAGGGAAAACCTACGCTATTTACTAATAAACCGATACAAATACAATCCAATAATCAGCCAGAAATGAGGATTTTAGCACAAAGTTTAAAGTTGATTAAATAAATCCGTAATAATTTTAGAGTCTACCCACTCAGTCACAGAACTGATTTTCAGTGGGGAACATTAAATTTAAAGCAGACCAACAACCCTGTAGGCGCCGACACCATCGACGAGCGAACAATGACCAACTATAGTTAGTCATTAAAGTCGAACATATACTATACGTTTAGTGGTTAAATGTTAAATATAGAAATTAGAATATCAGTAGAAAAATTTAACACCACCAAAATTTAATAAAAAATAATTCAATTTATTCAGTTGAAATATTTGTAGCATCAAATCAATATCTTACAGGAGGATAATGGGTAATGACCATTATATTACCTTGGCAACACACTTCATACACTGACCACCTGATTAAATGACGATATTTAAACAATAAATGCACATAGTAAAAGATAAATGGGAACGTAAGTAGGTTATACAGTCACAAATATAGATCAAGTCTACAACATAACCTTTCGTAATTAACCTTCACAATTATAGTTATTGACTGTCGAAACACCTTAAATCAAACATCAATAATAACGTGACGATACAAATCAAGTAATTATATACCAGTGCCACTACTCAATACTATCGTGCTATATAACTAATAGTTATCGTGGCTTTGTGCTGGATTAATACAATAGACGTGGGGTTCTAACTTGATTAGTTGATTGGATATGAGCAGAGACATGCAACCACAAATCATACACCACCTCTGGCAAGGTAACATGGAATTACTGAAACCAATCAGGAGATTTATCTACCCTGGATGTGTTTACCGTGGAGACGAGTAACGAAGTAGCCTACATAACATACACTGACAGAGAGAGGGGTGGATGCGTGGGGAACATAGAGATGGAAACATATTGAAATACAGGGAAGACTCTGATATATTAAGATATTATTATATTACTAGGGAAACGCCAAAGTCGTTGTTAAACGAGTGAGTGAGCCAAGTGTTGAGTACCCGGGAACATCCCCTTTCCTCCTCTATACCTAAGGCTGGATCTAGCCCAGTATGAGGAATGATACCGGGTACTCAACACATGGCTCACTCACTCGTTTAACAACGACTTGGGCGTTTCCCTAGTTATTTAAATTGAACATTTAAAATGCGAATCATGTTCAAAACGTATCAGCGTGAAACATTAACAAATTTCCAAGATAAAACAAAATCACCGAATTTTTATTTCCCATTTAACACCCCTCACAAATTATATGTATGTGTAAAAATATAAAAAAGTTCGAGCGAACGGGTATCGAACCCCAACCCTCCGTGCGGTAGGCTAAATGCTTATTAATAAGCCATGCAAGCCACGAAGTTATCGTCTCGCTAGCTGCTACTAAACAAATGCTATCGATATTTAAAAATCACATTTTTATTTATTTTGAGATTAAATCGCAATAGATCTAGCTGATTTTGTTAGCAGTTATCAGTAAACTCGTACCGAATGTCTGCTTAAAATTTCAGCCCAATCTGTTCAGCGGTTCGGCTGATTTTCGACGTACAGACAGACAGACAGAATCACAGAATGAGAGCCGTTCGAGTTGAATGGAGAACACTCGGTCGCTCCGCTCCCTCGTTTAATTAGATAATTTAATAATTAATGTATTGAAGCCACATTGTTCGTAAGTGGTTAAAATCATGGGTTGAAATCATTTTAAGTACACCATTTACATAGACTAAATCAGCCATGATTTCATAAAGAATATAATATTATTTACAAATCAATGTCATTTGACATTTTTAAGCGAGCTAAGCGAGCGTTTCCATTTGACTCTGCCGGAAAAAATAGTCACTGTTTTTTTTTTTTTGTTTTTTGTTTTTTGTTTGTATGTCTCGCGATAACGTTCGAACGGAGGCTCGGATCGAGTTGAAATTTTCACCATCCGCAAGCTTTGTTCTCGATTGAATGCCATTAGTTTTGTGGCAAAATCGTTCAAAAAGTTAAAAAGTTACATTAAAGTTAATCGAAAGTTTTTTTTTTCAAACTCAACGGCGACAAAATCTGAGATAGCCAAATCATTTAGAATGTCCGTCCGGTCACGAATATGATAATTTTATTTTGATCCGATAAGTAGTGTAGATGGAAATTACATTATAACAAAAGTAACGTTGCCATGGCAACGAAAAGACGCGCGAAGTTTCTAATGCACTGCCACCTAGAAGTAATCAAAATACTTTCGAGGAAGCAGTCTATTATTTGTCAACAAAGAGTTTAAATAGTTTTCCCAAGGAGTCAAGGTCCTCTAGATGGCGGTGGATTTTAAAGTAAAGATTTAAACACGGGTTTACCCAAATACCTTGGCAATAATAAATAATACTGGAAACGCGAACGTCGTAAATTTTTAAATTTAAAAAAATGTGCAATGTGGGTCTAGCTATAGCACGTGCTCGCTTATCAACGCGTCCAACTGAGCGTTTCCTAGTTATTAATAATTGTTTTGTCGAATGACATGGATTTGTTTATAATATATTATTTTAACAAATATTACTGAGTCAGTCCATATTATAAATGTTAAACTTAAATAAATAAATAAATAAATGTAGTGGTGGACGGGATGTACCAGGTTAGAAATTTACGGAAATACATTTTTGATAATATTAAGAATTGTTGATCCTTCAATGGATGTTGTCATAACGAGAGATTAATTTTTTTTAAGCATTTGATGATAGAATATTTAGCACAGTGTTTTTCAAATTTAGTATTTGTAGCATTTCTAATTTCTTTTCCACCAAAACCCTAAATCTGGGGTGTTTCATGCACCTTTAAAGGTAAATGATGAATAATATGAACATTTCAATTCAATAAAGCTACATAAAATGCTAAAATACATTGCTCAACTCGTTCTCAATAAGTACGAAAAAACATATTTTTTTTTAGTAAAGTTAGCATTTAGAAGCGTTTTACAAAATATATTCAACGATTTTGCATCAAAAACCTAAAACGCAAAAAAAAAACGTATCTCTAGTGATCACATATTCGTTAAAATACATGCTGGTAGAACAATATATTTATTGATTCATACTAATGAATCAATCAATAACTATGTCCTTTATGGAGGGGTTATATTAAAAAACCTTGTATTCAACCATATATTTGAATACGTTCGTAAAATATATATATTGTTTTAATTTGGTTTTATAGTAAGCCACGCTGTTATGATATATTGAAGCACGGGTACGGGAGTGTCCAAAAGTGGGGGCGAAGCCACATTGTAGAAGAAGAATACATAGATTAAATAATTCACCGCCCGTTGAAGTTTTGGTGGAGGTGCCGGGTCACGAGATTTCAAACTATCTCTGAGGTCACACACACACAACCCCAGGGTCACTTAAACGTTCTCTATCAACATCATCCTTGTTGAAGGGCAATGCCAACAAACAAACGCATGTCAACCTGACGACGTGAACGGTTTTATCGTGAGACGTGACACACGCACAGTCTGACGCACGGCCACAAAAGTGGTGCTTCAATAAAAAAGTACATACCAAATAATATATTTTTCTCTCCTCGCAAAAAAAGTAAGTAAAGTGGCTTCGACTTACTCTGTTGGTCACACTAAAAAGTTGACCCGTTGAAATTATTTAAACTTCCAAAAATTTGTTATCTTTAATTTTTTACAAAATAAAACTATATAAAAATTTGAATGATTTTTAATTTGTGTTAATTTTATTGTATTTTACCTGCCCATAGGGCAGGAAGGATAATGCAGGGCAAGTGTGGCCCTCTGTAGCCTGACACGGTGATTACAGATTTACAAGTTTAACAGTACATAAAAGACAACAAGAGAACATGACATTCATAGAGTGAGTCGACGAGAAAGGCAAAAGGCGGATAAGGGTACTTGAAGAAGGGTAGAGGTCTGAAGGCTCGAGGACGCGAAACGAGGTCGTGAAGCTCATTCCTGCCGCCTGCGTGAAGACGTTGCACGTAAGCCCCTGCGAGGGCGTCGAGTCGAGAGCTGATACCACCGACGCCGGTTTGGGTATACACGTCTTCATTCCGCGTAATCGGAGTCGACTTAAGTAGCTTATGGTAAATTTATAGAAACAATGATGGGAGCGGGAGTACATAAAATAGGGCATATGATATAAATTAATAGTCATTAAAAGGAAATTATTTACACTGAACACTTACACTGATATGATCATATAATAAATAATTATAATTTGACACTTTTCAAGTGTCTTTTTCGAACTTAAAGTTGATCAAAAGAGTTTTTTAACAATATACAAATACAATATAAATTAACAATAATAAATTTCTGCCAACAAAATTTATGATTCAAGTAAAAATAAAACATTGCAGAAATAAATTATGTAAATACATATAATATTATCTAAGAACATTGTTCAGTGTAAATAATTTCCTTTTAGTGATCAAATTACCTGTTCAACGAGTTTCTTTTTTATAATGTACTGTGTTAAGAAAATAAAACGACATGGTCAGAGTGTTGTGCCCCTCCCCCTCTTGACTCCGCCACTGCAAGCTAGACCAGGCCAGGCCAGACACGCACATTCCAGGCGCGCCAGACGGGATTCCGAGTTTGTTCAACTTCATCCCGGACCGGAAGTGACCGAACCCACAGGAACAAAGACACAGGAAGGAGACGGGGAAGAAACTTTTTGAGATAATTTCGTTTCGCTCGGTCGCACGGAATAAAGGGTTAGGAGGAAGGGATAGTCGCGAAATTAAAACCACGCGAAATTACAGTTTTTTCGTGATATCTCGAGATTGATGCAAAATATCTAAAAACTGATTGCAGACGGCCCTGTAGTTTTGTTAGAGCAATATAATGCAAGAAAAAATATTCAAATATAATAATCGGTGCGGTTTGTATAAGATATGCATTTAATTAATTAAATATATCAAATAAAAAACTTACTTACCATAACATTACAATATTTTTTCGTACAGGCTATAGTTCTCCCAAAACCACAGGGCCGTCTGCAATCAGTTTTTAGATATTTTGCATCGATCTCGAGATATCACGAAATAACTGTAATTTCGCGACTATCCCTTCCTCTTAAAAAGCTAACGACAGAGAGCTAGGCGGGAGCGATTATCGATTTCATTGTCGTCTACTTGGCAGGTAAATCACCATAACTTCAATAAAAGAGAGAAATATTTATAACAATAAAATAATGATTTTTCGTCAAACGTTAGCCCAAATTTATCAAATCCATACTTGGGTGCGGACGCACAGCATCTAGAGTGCAGTACTTTCGTACTTTTCTGATTAGATTAAAGGGGTATTCACCCGCTAAACTTAAAAAAATAATTTCATTCAGGCTAACTAGTTATGAATTTAGAAATTAACAGAAAAATTATTGGGTCCACCATGACCGGATTTTTTTGTCAAACTTAGTATTTTTCGAGCTAGGTCACATCGGCAAATCTCCCATAAGAAATAACATGGGGACGATCTTTATGCCCCGTGACCTTGGGAGATTTTGATCCAAAAAAATATTTGTCATTATTGACGTACTCGACAGCCTTTTCTGTAAATCCTCTTTATTTTGTTTTGTAATTTGAGCAAGTGGTTCGGTCAAAATATTCTGATTACTTAGGAGAGGTGTGATTTTGGAATGCATATTTTTTGCGTGTTTGAGAGTATATTTGTGCACAGTTTCAAGACACGATGTTATAAAAGGCCATTTTAGATTGGTCTGATGCTCTAGTATCTATGTGGAACAAAAAAGAAGCAAGATAAAGCCAATGTAAGAAATTTCCCAAAACGCCAATTTTCTAAAATTTCTGGATCAAAAAATTGAAAAATTCGTATAAATTCACAATTAAACAAGATATAATTTTTAAACGGTCATTTAAGTGTGGTATTATTTTGTAGATTATGTACTAAAAATATTTTTTGGGTAATAGCCCCTTTTATACCTACCGAGGCACGTGAATACGGTTAAATCGAGAAAACCGATGTGAATTTACTAATCATTATTTTAATATACGATTATAAATAGCGCCTCGTTATCTTATTTATCTATTTAACAATGTCTTTCCTATTCAGTTATGAAACTTATTTACAATGGAGGACATCTAAATGAAACTAATTATAAATGAATGCCAGAAAATAATGGAACTGTAAATAAGTAAAATTACAAATAATAATAATAATAATAATAATAATAATAATAATAATAATAATAATAATAATAATAATAATAATAATAATTCAATACTACTCACAATCAAATTAGAAAATGTCTCAACGAGTTTATAAATGGAGTTAAAGAAATACCCGAATTCTTTACTGAAGGAGTAACCTTTCTCAAACCAAAGGACAATGACACGAAGAACCCAAGTAAATATCGGCCAATTACATGTCTACCAACTATATATAAAATATTGACTTCATGCATAACAAATAAAGTATATAATCATTGCGAAGAACACAATATCATGGCCGAGGAACAAAAAGGATGCTGTAAGAACTCACAGGGATGTAAAGAACAACTTATTATTGACTCTACTGTAATGAATCAGGCACACAATAAGAAAAGGAATATTCACGTAAACTACATTGACTACAAGAAAGCCTTTGACTCAACACCACACACATGGCTTATTCAGATTTTACAAATATATAAAATCAACCCAGTAATTGTAAACTTTTTGAAGACAGTAATGGAGACATGGAGAACAACACTAAAACTAAATATGAAAAACCAGCAGATAACTACAGATCCAATACAAATTAAACGTGGCATTTTCCAAGGTGACTCATTAAGTGCATTATGGTTTTGTCTGTCATTAAACCCACTGTCACATATGCTTAACGAATCGACATACGGATTTAAAATTAAGGACAATAATGTGGTATGTCACACAATTTCCCACCTATTCTACATGGATGACCTAAAGTTGTATGCATCAAATTTTGCACAACTAAACAGTCTAGTCAATACAACATTAGAATTTAGTCAAGATATCTGCATGGAGTTTGGAGTAGACAAATGTAAGACGCTACATATCGAAAAGGGTAAGGTTACACAAGCAGAAGAGTTCCAGCTAGATGATGGAAATAGGATTGGAATAATGGACGATAACGATGTATACAAATATTTAGGATTCTCACAAGCTGCCAGAATTGAACATAAAGTTATGAAAGCAAAATTGATAGATACATACAAGAAACGACTAAAGTCTATCCTCAAGACGCAACTAAACGGTAAAAACAAGATCACAGCAATAAATACATATGCTGTACCAGTACTGACATATTCATTCGGAATCATTAAATGGACGCAGACAGACATCCACGCGTTGGAAATATTAACTCGTACTACACTTACCAAACACAGAATACATCATCCTAAATCAGCAATAGAGAGATTGACACTTCCAAGAGAAAAAGGAGGACGGGGCCTAATTGATCTGAACAACTTATATTAAAACAAATAGACATTTTAAGAAAATACTTTTTTACAAAGAGCAACCAATCCACACTGCATAGGGCTGTGGTGCTAGCTGACAAATCATTAACTCCACTCAATCTAGCAAACAAAAATGTCAATCTACAAGGGAAACTCATAACTGATGCTTCAAAAGAGTTACGTCTCTCAGAAAAGACCCTACACAAGAGACATTATGATGAACTACACAAAGGTCACGTAGATATTAAAGCATCAAATAGGTGGTTAAACAACGGGGAACTATTTGGAGAAACAGAAGGTTTTATGATGGCTATTCAAGACAGAGTGATTGCGACGAACAATTATAAAAAATACATAATACAAGATGCGACAGTAAACGATCAATGTAGAAAATGTAGTGCAAAGGGTGAAACAATCGAACACATCATATCCGGGTGCAAGTCACTATGTCAAACAGATTACCTCTACAGACATAACCAAGTAGCTAACATTATTCATCAAAAACTAGCAATCAAGTACAACCTCATTGACACACACACACCTTACTACAAATACAAACCAGAGAAAGTACTAGATAGTAAAGATTACAAATTATATTACGACCGCACAGTTATAACAGACCAAACGATACATCACAACAGACCGGATTTAATAATAATTGACAAGAAGAAACAAGAAACTACCCTTATCGACGTTGCTATCCCAATGTGCCATAACGTCGAGACCACGTGGAAGAAAAAATTGACAAGTATAGTGAACTTGCAATTGAGATCAAGAAGATGTGGAAACAGAAAAAGGTAAATACAATCCCATTCATTATATCAGCCAACGGCATCATACCGAAGAAGCTACATGAAAGCATTAAACAACTAGATCTTCAACCCAATGTATACATCGAGACTCAAAAGGCAGTAATACTCAACACGTGTAGAATAGTTCGTAAATTTCTAAACTAAGAATGATACTTCGAGATTCCGAGACAGCTTCCATCCTGACATGGTTTTCGTGGTTTCCCATAGTCCGAAGAGCAAATGCTAGGATGGCGACGAGAAATCGGCCACGACCGTACACAGCAGAAAAAAACATCATCTACAAACAATATTACAATTTATAAATGACTTATTTTAGTTAGAGTTAAGACAAAAGTAATAATGTATGTAATAGGTACACATGGAAGTACTTGACGTAAGTCCGTACAACATGTTAGCTCCGGTTTTAACCGAGTTTGTATGAAATACATCCAATAAAATAATAATAATAATAATAATAATAATAATAATAATAATAATAATAATAATAATAATAAAAATAATAATAATAATAATAATAATAATAATGTAAAATGTAATAATGTAAATAAAATGTCTGTCATTAAACCCACTGTCACATATGCTTAACGAATCGACATACGGATTTAAAATTAAGGACAATAATGTGGTATGTCACACAATTTCCCACCTATTCTACATGGATGACCTAAAGTTGTATGCATCAAATTTTGCTCAACTAAACAGTCTAGTCAATACAACATTAGAATTTAGTCAAGATATCTGCATGGAGTTTGGAGTAGACAAATGTAAGACGCTACATATCGAAAAGGGTAAGGTTACACAAGCAGAAGAGTTCCAGCTAGATGATGCAAATAGGATTGGAATAATGGACGATAACGATGTATACAAATATTTAGGATTCTCACAAGCTGCCAGAATTGAACATAAAGTTATGAAAGCAAAATTGATAGATACATACAAGAAACGACTAAAGTCTATTCTCAAGACGCAACTAAACGGTAAAAACAAGATCACAGCAATAAATACATATGCTGTACCAGTACTGACATATTCATTCGGAATCATTAAATGGACGCAGACAGACATCCACGCGTTGGAAATATTAACTCGTACTACACTTACCAAACACAGAATACATCATCCTAAATCAGCAATGGAGAGATTGACACTTCCAAGAGAAAAAGGAGGACGGGGCCTAATTGATCTGAACAACTTATATTATAAACAAATAGACATTTTAAGAAAATACTTTTTTACAAAGAGCAACCAATCCACACTGCATAGGGCTGTGGTGCTAGCTGACAAATCATTAACTCCACTCAATCTAGCAAACGAAAATGTCAATCTACAAGGGAAACTCACAACTGACGCTTCAAAAGAGTTACGTCTCTCAGAAAAGACCCTACACAAGAGACATTATGATGAACTACACAAAGGTCACGTAGATATTAAAGCATCAAATAGGTGGTTAAACAACGGGGAACTATTTGGAGAAACAGAAGGTTTTATGATGGCTATTCAAGACAGAGTGATTGCGACGAACAATTATAAAAATACATAATACAAGATGCGACAGTAAACGATCAATGTAGAAAATGTAGTGCAAAGGGTGAAACAATCGAACACATCATATCCGGGTGCAAGTCACTATGTCAAACAGATTACCTATACAGACATAACCAAGTAGCTAACATTATTCATCAAAAACTAGCAATCAAGTACAACCTCATTGACACACACACACACACCTTACTACAAATACAAACCAGAGAAAGTACTAGATAGTAAAGATTACAAATTATATTACGACCGCACAGTTATAACAGACCAAACGATACATCACAACAGACCGGATTTAATAATAACTGACAAGAAGAAACAAGAAACACCCTTATCGACGTTGCTATCCCAATGTGCCATAACGTCGAGACCACGTGGAAGAAAAAAATTGACAAGTATAGTGAACTTGCAATTGAGATCAAGAAGATGTGGAAACAGAAAAAGGTAAATACAATCCCATTCATTATATCAGCCAACGGCATCATACCGAAGAAGCTACATGAAAGCATTAAACAACTAGATTATCAACCCAATGTATACATCGA
Organism: Sweltsa coloradensis; assembly: GCA_024449915.1. Classification (NCBI taxonomy): domain Eukaryota; kingdom Metazoa; phylum Arthropoda; class Insecta; order Plecoptera; family Chloroperlidae; genus Sweltsa; species Sweltsa coloradensis. The sequence continues at coordinate 10,743 of JAMZAV010006377.1, forward strand.
GACTCAAAAGGCAGTAATACTCAACACGTGTAGAATAGTTCGTAAATTTCTAAACTAAGAATGATACTTCGAGATAGCTTCCATCCTGACATGGTTTTCGTGGTTTCCCATAGTCCGAAGAGCAAATGCTAGGATGGCGACGAGAAATCGGCCACGACCGTACACAGCAGAAAGAAAACATCATCTACAAACAATATTACAATTTATAAATGACTTATTTTAGTTAGAGTTAAGACAAAAGTAATAATGTATGTAATAGGTACACATGGAAGTACTTGACGTAAGTCCGTACAACATGTTAGCTCCGGTTTTAACCGAGTTTGTATGAAATACATCCAATAAAATAATAATAATAATAATAATAATAATAATAATAAATAATAATAATAATAATAATAATAATACAACAATGTATAGTAAGATAGAATGTAATACAACAACAATGTATAGTAAGATAGAATGTATATTATGTATGTGCAATGTGTGGTGTAAGTATTAAACAAAAGATAATTTAAAAATAAAAACGTGTGTAATTTTTCTAATTGCTAATAAGACAAGTGGATACTGGTTTAGGATGACAATCAAAACAAAAAGTTCTATTGTATTTTTTAAATTAAGCGTTGGTCTATAGAAAAGAGTCTACTTTTCTTGCGGTTTAACATTTTCCGTAACGATTTTCCTTTCATGTTCCGCCTCAACAGGTCTTTTTGTTATTCATATTAAAAACATTCTCCTACAACGTTTGGCCCAATTAGTTAATTAATTCCCGTATACTTGGTTCCTTCATTCAGGAAAAAACGTGTTCAAAGAGGAGGTTTACTTCAGAAAATAATTGCCAGTTTTCAGCCCGCGAGGTAAGTTGGGGGGGGGGGGGTAATAAGCCACTACCCCAGCGCTTCTTAGCCCTTTCACCGGTTACAATTAGTAATTCGAAAATTGCGTTATTAACTTATTGACTTCAGCATCTTTCGAATCCATTCTAATTGCAAAAAAGGAAGGAAAATAAAAACGTTCGAATCTTGTATTTTCAAATTTTCAGTAGCAGCGTGGCGCTATCTAGCGCGAACTACAAGAAGCATCCTACACAAATTTAATTATCCCGAATGGAGAGGAAAGTTTGTAAGGGAAGTTGCGAACTTTGCTGTACAATGAACACGACCGCATCACACTTGTTTGGGGGGCGGTGAGTGAGGTATAGAAATACGAAGGTGGCAGTGGGCTAAAAACATCGGTGGATACACTTTCAATGGAACAATTAAAATGTTGCTTAATTTATGATACTTGTTTACACTAACATGGGGGGGGGGGGCGCTCTAACTACGAGCCGCCATTATCCCTCCTACGTTATGAATAGGTATACATTCTTTTATATTCGCCTATATTCCCGTATATACTTTAAACATGGACAAAAGTTATAATGAATAACGACGCCCATAATTTAAATTTTAAACTGTTAATTACCTATTGTTTGTCAAATATTCAAGTTTTAGAGAGCGAAGCCCCCCTTTATGCATCACTTTTCTGCCTAACGGCTCGTCTGTTATGCGTCACTTCTGACGATAAAAACTGAACAAAACCTCCGATTGGAATGCATAGTTTGTAATTGTAATTGCCCTGCAACAAGGATGACAAGAATGTTTTTGGTGACCGCGGCGGTAACGAGGAAGTGGCTAGTTCACCTGAAAGTTTGAATATTTACAACCCGGCACCTCCACCATTGTGAACACTAATTAAAACATAAACGCGCGTGCATTCGCGGTGCATGCGGTCATGTGTGGCTCGTTGGTCTTGGTGTGGCTCGTTGGTTTTGTAGTGTGGCTCGTTGGTCTTGTTGTGTGGCTCGTTGGTCTTGTAGTGTGGCTCGTTAGTCTTGTGTGTGGCTCGTTGGTCTTGTTGTTAGCGTACCTGCTTCCAATGCAGAAGGTCCAGGGTTCGATTCCCGTCAAAGTCAGAAGTTTTTTTAACTTTTGATTTGGACTTAAGTCCATCAGTTCTTGTCTTAGAAGTTTGTAAACGGTGACTTTAGAGCCGTCCTAGCAACGAAGCACATAATAAATTCAGAGTTGTTCTGAATCGGCCTGGTTGATTCTGGCGTTGATCCGCGGGTGTTCGCACTGTCCATACCACTGATTGCTATATTTTCTATTAAAAATATCGATCTTTGGTTGGTTATCGCTCACTCGTCGATTGTGTCGGGGCCTACAGGGTTGGCTTGGTCGTTTTGATTTAAAGTCCCCCACTGAAAATCAGTTATATAACTGAGTGGGTAGACTCTAAATAAAATGTATTTATTTATTTTATTGAGCGAGCGAAGCGAGCGTCTCCACTTGACTCTTATGGCTCGAATGTCTGTTTTTTTTTTTTTTTTTTTTCTGTTACTGCTTCGATACAGGTCGCACCGTTTCTCTGATCGACCTGAAATTTTGCACACATGTACATACCACCTAGGCGGGTTGCTGTATAGTTTTTGAACAAAATCCGATCGTTGGTTTAAAAAATTAAAAAAAAAAAAAAAAAAAAAAAAAAAATTTACCGATCGTTATGAAATTTTGCAGGGTTAATAAGTACAACATTCTCTCCTATTTTCCAAATTTTCAGCTAAATCGGTCAAGACCTTAAAGACTTATTGGTAATCATATTTCGAAAAATGATGTTAAAAATGAAGGAGGCAGTGAAGATACAAAGATACACTTTAGAAGGCATGACGTGAATTAGAACAATGCAAAGATGTTGGAATAGTATAAAGTGTACAATGTCAATATTCAGTTAGGCCTACACTGTGTGGTGGGCCTTATATGGGAATGTCGTACTTGGGTCATGTTGCACGTACCGGTGCTCGCTCAACAACGCGTCCAACTGAGCGTTTTCCTAGTTTATTCACATGCACGCGCACCCACACATGTAAGCTAAGCACATGCACACTCCACGCGCACACACACATATAAGCTAAGCACATGCACACTCCACGCGCACACACCGTCTCCACTCAGCGTGTGTGGCTCGCTCTCTTCTATTGATCGTGCCCTACTTGACTTGACTTGGCTCACAACCGCCTCTCAATGCTTTATTCAGCCCGCTACACTCAGCACGAGACAGGACACTCTTTAGACTTTAGACTACGATCTAGGGATGACGAGTTAACCTCGTGACACGGGAATCCTGTACAATTTCTAACCATCACTAACCCCAGGGAACAGTTTCAACCCAGTAAATCACAGGTTGGGTACTGTTAGGAACTTTAAAAAAAAAGATCGCGTTCCTTTTTTCGGGAACTTTTTAGGGAACGCGTTCCATTTTTAGTAAGAGGAACTTTCTTCACAATAGTTACAAATTTGGGAGAACATTTAATAAAGTTTTAGAAGTTCCTTTCGCTTTTAGAGATGACAAAACCCTTCATGCCTCTACATTTGAAAACGAATTTAGCTGATATAGATATGAAAATCAGTTGATAAAAACAGTAGCATTTCATTTTTAGGAGGCGTTACCTCGATTGATGAACCTGTCATATTTGCTCGCAACGACGCGGTTAAAAAATCGCGACCACAATCCTACGTACCATAATTTATCTGACAAAGAACTTTTAAACAGGAACTTTTATTATTTAAGGAACTCAAAAGTTCCCTTTTTGCGGGAACTTATCCAACACTGGTCAATCACACATGAGCAGGAGTCAACAGTGTCACAAATACGGATAGCTCTCTAAGACTTATATTTGAAGTAACCTTTCCCGGTGGCTCATACGATTAAAACGCGCTACTCCGAAGCATGGCTCTACGAGGACGTGGATTCGAATCAAGCATAAGACATAGGTTTCTGTTATAGTGCTTCATCGTCATCTATCACCTTTCATCGTCTCGAATAGCCTTGGTGCATTACTATGAGACGTTAAGCAACAAAAATTATGATACTTACCCGGAATTAAATTGAACACGAATCCAATCCGGCCCCAGATAACTCTATTTCAAAGTTCCTGATTGGTGGTTGATTGAGTCGGTATATCGGATTGTCTAGGTACATTCTGTACACCTTTAACGGTTTTACCTGTACTCGTGAGGGGGGTCTATGGCTCTATAAACCAACATATATTATTTATTGTACCTGTATCTAAATTAATTTGTATTTATATCATCTTCAGAATACAAGACACTTTTTGGCAAATTTTTCATCTTTACGACACTCTTTGTTAAATCAAAGATTAACAAGTTTATATATGGTTTCCGTGTGCGCGTGTATATAGGATACCTACATTTTTGCGAATATTTACCGCGATCTTTTGGGCCAAAGTATCTTTATAGATAGTTTGAAAGTGTTGAGTTATCTGCAGTATAGATAGCTATCTTGCGATCTCCGACTAAGGTCTCACAACCGTCCCATTGATGGCGGAAGACTGAGACTGTCCCATCCCACGACACTTAGTAAACAAGGCGCCATGCATCTCACGACCACCTCTACTTCAGTCGAACCACGTGTTTAGCATACAGACGTGCGGCATTGTGCGGGTTTATTGGACCACAGTGCATTAGTCAGGCTACGTCGTCGTGTTGATGCGCATTTAGCTGAAGCTACTTGCGAGGTACGAGGAACAAAACACTATACACAGATCATGAATTTTAGGACTATACACTACTCAAAATAAAACAAAAATTACGATAATTCAAAGGTTTATCAACCTCCTTCATCAAATTTTTGATGACAGTTGAAAAAACATGGCAAAATGTAAAATAAAACAAAATGTATGATTATTTGGTGCATTTTGTTTTGCTTAGATGGCAGTGTTTGTTTTGAAGCCCATTTTGGGTACGTTCCGATGATGCTCCCACGCGCCCACACACCCAGACATGCCCAAGATGCCCTTAACATTGGGCATTACGGCGTTATGGCGGCGGTGTTTATACGGAATGCTTTGGGCACGACCAAGCTGCAAGTTAGCATCATTCGGAACGTACCTATAGTTTGTCATATTTTTCAACTGTCATTAAAACCTGATGAAGGTGGTTTATAAACTTTTGAAATATCGTAATGTTTGTTTTATTTGAGTATAGTGTATAGTCCTAAAATTCATTATCGTAAACTTGACCTACTCTAAAATTGTTTCATTATTGTAATAACGCTACAGACCGACTGAGCTATGGCTCTTGCGGAACGCGTGATACTCTGATCGGGAGGTCACGGGTTCGAATCCAATTCTGGTTGGAAGTTACTCTGAGGTTTTCTTCAGTATGCTGGGATTGAGCCCTCGGACATTCCCAGCCCAATTACTCCAATAGGGAACTGGCCTTGGTTTCAAATATATCTTACACGTATTTAGTAACTTGTAACATTCAATTTAATAAACATCGCAATTAAAATAAACTATAAAAAATAAAATCTGAAGATTCTATGCATGTTCAAAGTTCCTGGGTTTTGACTTCCCGCACAAAGACTTAAGTCCGCGCTCTTTTGGTTGTGACGTCATCGTGAAGTGAGGAGGGGAAGCTGTCAGTGGCAGCACTGTCAGCTCGCCGCCTCGGCGAACCTCACGATGACGTCACGCCCACCTGCAATGGCGCATGGCCGTTTTCCGGCGCGAAGCCCTGTTCAAATTTTTCCTCACTCACAGTTAGCGCTAATAAAAGCCGGACGCATAAAAAACTTTACTGGTCGGTATTTGAGGTTATTAGTAGGGACATATTCAAATTTGGTAATGAAGGACAGTTCCCTATTACTACGATGACTCTGGCTACTACTAATGCCTAAGTACTACTTGCTAAACAAGGTGTACAATATACAGGAAATGGGGGGGGGGGGGGGGGGGGGGGGGGGGGGGGGGGGGGGGGGGGGGGGGGGGGGGAGGGGGGGGGGGGGGGGGGGGGGGGGGGGGGGGGGGGGGGAAAGTGAATATTTCAATATATATGGGGTTTGACCTGGCTGTATAGCAGGCGACTATGACGATGTTTGTTAGTACTTTAGAGAATTAATTTATTTTTCGATTTTTAGTGCGATATTTTCGTGACATTTGGGCCGATTCTGACCAAACGGGTGGGGATACAACGTTCAGATATCACATGACATTAAGGTAATGGTGATGTATTGCTTTCTGAATAAAAAGATGAAAAAGTTAGCCAGAATCCACAAAACAAACGTTTTAATATGAGTTTTTTTAGGTTTAATAATAACAATTAACAAGTAACAATAGAAACTTGACAACAATCACCTGGCTACAATGCATTAAAAAAGCACTTGCAAAGGAAAAGTGGTCCTACGCAAACTAAAAACTTACAAAAAAGCTCATCCATCAACGCGGCGGGACTTAGCGTTTTCCTAGTTGAACGAGTGAGCGTAGCGAACGTAGTGATTTCCATTCGACTTAAACGGCCCTTATTGTTTTTCTGCGTGCGTGCGTGTGTGTGTGTGTGTGTGTACGTTGAAAATCAGCCGAATCGCTGAACAGATTGCGCTGAAATTTTAAACGGACATCCGGTACGAGTTTATTGAGAACTGCTAACAAAATCAGCAAGATTCATTGCGATTTAAACATACAAGAAATAATAAACTGAAAAATAGACTTCCAATGTTATGAAATTATTTTAACGACAATGTTTTAGATTTTGAAAAGATATTTTTTGTTTTTTATTTACCTGGCAGTGAAATGCCGTGTCCATTCAAGGTCTGTCGAATGTTTTAAGTCAAAGTACCCCCAAATTCCGCTCGTAGATTGAGTAAACCTTGCAATGTTTTCACGTATTCGTACTGGGCTATGTTTACCATAGTAGGCCCTATTGCCACAGATGATGGACTTCACTGCGTTATATGCATTTCAAAACATGCAATCTCGAAATTACAAAATCTTTCCCGACCAGGGGATTGAACCCACGTCTCCCATATTTCGGCTATAAGGGCGCTTTAGCCAACTAGACCAGGGAAACGCCAAAGTCGTAGTTAGACGAGTGAGAGAGTCATGTGGTGAGTACCCGGGAACATATGCATTTAAGTTTGATAATTATATTCGTATAAATAATAGTTTTTTAAAGTTTAGTTGGCATACGGGGACGGGCGCGTCAACTGTAAGGTCATAATGCGCCTCTCTAGCCTATGATAGGCTAGGTAGGCCTAAGGTAGGGGGAAGAAAAGTAATGTAATCGGGTACAATGTTTTAGATTTTGAAAATATATTTTTGTGTTATTATTCGCCTGGCCGTGAAATGCCGTGCCCATGCAAGGTCTGTCGAATGTTGCACGTCAAGGTACCCACAAAATTCGCTCGTAGATTGAGTAAACCTTGCAATATTTTCACGTATTTCGTACTGGCTATTTTTACCATAGTAGGCCCTATTGCACAGATGATGGACACACTGCGTTATATTTGCATTTCAAATCATGTTCAATTATTTTTTAAATACAATCTAGAAATTACAAAATCTTTCCCGACCAGGGAATTGAACTCACTTCTTTCACATTTCGGCTACAAGGGCGCCTTAGCCAACTAGACTATAGGGAAACGCCAAGTCGTAGTGAGACGAGTGAGCGAGTCATGTGGTGAGTACCGGAACATTTGCATTAAGTTTGATATTATATTCGTATAAATAATAGTTTTTAAAGTTTAGTTGTATACGGGGACGGGCGCGTCAACTGTAAGGTCATAATGCGCCTCTCTAGCCTATGATAGGCTAGGTAGGCCCAAGGTAGGGGAAGAAAAGTAATGTAATCGGGTACTTAACACATGCTCACTCACTCGTTTAACAACGACTTTGGCGTTTCCTAGTAAAATTATAAACGAACGGTTTCGGGCCCTAATTTTTTATTTTTACCTAGTGCAGTCTCATGTTTTAAGTTTAGGTTACAACCATGTTTTGTGATGTTTATTTTCTAGTACAATGTAAAATGGTACTTGGATGTTTTTTGTCACAAATAAGTAAATAATTAAATAACCAGGTAGTCTTCTGAGAGTGAGAAGGGACTAGTTGTCATAACTGGGACACTTTCATTCAGTCTACATTTCACCATGGTGTTCTAACATCTGCAAGGCAGTGTGAAAAAGCCAAACCCGCAACTCTTGGCCTCGGCTGTACCTTCTGCAGTGGTCCACACCCGCCGTGCATACGACACTGCTAATTCACGAGAACAGTAAACCGAATGTAGGTAACGTAACCTAGTAAGGATTGGGTCATGTTAAACAGGAGTAATCCCCGGGGATTTAGCATTGTTCCTGGTTTCCACATCTCGTTCCGTCAACCCGGCTGACCGGCCGGCGCTTTACGAGGTTTGCATACATTACCCCGTTCAACCGCGACCATGTAGGTTGGCTGTGTGAGGACGCTCAGAATGTATCTCTACACACACGATATACTATCTACAAGAATTGCGCACTTATACTTAAACTAAAAATATGTTTTTGTTTATTGGATGAGCGGAGCGAAGACTTTAATTAAAAAAATAACTCGGGTGTTTTTTTGTCAAAATAAAAAAAATAAATCCGTATTTAGAGTCTACCCACTCAGTCACAGAACTGTCTTTCAGTGGAGGACAGTAAACCAAAGCGACCAAGCCAACCCTGTAGACCCCGACGCAATCAACGAGTGAGCGATAACCAACCAAAGATCAACATTTTTTTAATAGGAAACATAGCAATCAGTGGTATGGACAGTGCGAACACCCGCGGATTAACCCCAGAATCAACAAGGCCGATTCAGATCAACTTCGAATTTATTATGAGCCTCGTTGCTAGGACGGATCCAAAGTCACCGTTTACAAATTCCTAACCCAAGAACTAATGGACTAAGTCCAGATCAAAAGTTTTAAAAACTTCTGCCTATAGCGGAAATCGAACCATGGACCTTCAGACACAGACACACTAACCACAAGACCAACGAGCTCTCTACCGGGCAAACGGCAAATGTGATCTTAACGAAAATAGGAGGGGACCTTCGAAATCTCTGAACTTAGACCTGCCAAGTTTTTGGGTACAATCGAAGAAATATTTCTCATGAATATCGAACTTTACGATATTTTGCGATTTTTTAAATGCGATATTTTCGAGATATTTGGCTCGCGCCCGGCAAACCGGCTTCTCCAATCTCGATGATCACTGAAATTAGATATGCTATGCTTTTAAGAACAATCGAAGAAATCGTCCTTTTTGGGCAACGATAATCAATCATAAAAGCTCATCCATCAACGCGACTGGAAAAAGCATTAGGCGAGCGGGATAGTCTAGTAAAATTTCAAGTATGATTTTCATTGACATATTCGACTATGGTGTACCATACACGCGGAGATAAATGATGTAACGTGATTGAGTGTGAGTTGATAATGAATTTTAAAAAATACACACTCACAAAAACGATGCATTCAATGTAATATTTTGCTGTAAGCATTTTGTTTAGAGAAGGGTACAAACTGATTGTAACAATGGTGATAATTAATCTTTTGTGGGAAATATATAAATGAAACTGACAAAATATAAACGATAATAATATCCTAAGTTTATAGCTAGAAATTTGTTCTATAATCTATGCAAGTATAGAAGAACACAACGTTTAAGACTACTCTCCTCTCTCTCTCTTTCTTACGGTTGATAACCATTGAATTTCCTCACGCTTTAATAAAATCACTAAAGTGTGTGAAAGCCTCGATTTAACACAGCCAATATTGTAAATCGGAGCTGAAAGAGGCCGACTAGGCCCAAGGGAAGGCATCAGAGAGGTGAAATAGGAGATAATATGTCATGCTAGACGTCTGTGAGGCTCTAACGATGAATCTCGATATTACTACGAGTATAGATATAGTCAGTTCGCTCTAAGAGGAACATAGTCACCAGTAACCTCGTAGGTACAAGCGTACGTAAAATATAGTATTCTAGTTTTGAATATATTTGTTATATTAAGAAAATGACTACACCGGGGACTCCCCGGTGTAGTCATTTTTTTTAAATCTGTCCAAAGTACTAACATACAGCGTCATAGTCGCCTACTATAAAGCCAAGGTAAAACATATAAATATTTATTTATTTTGAAATTTAGCATTTTGTATCATCTATTGTTTTCTTTCTACCCAAACCCTAAATGTGGGATGTTTCTTGCACTTCTCATGAGAAATGATTCTTTATGGGAACATTTAAATTCAATATAGCCACTTAAAACGTTAGAATACATGCTACACTTATTCAAATAGGTATGGGAAAATATTTAAAAAAAAAGTAAAATGATCATTTTGAGCGTTTTCAAAAATATATGTTCACAGATTTATCATCAAAATGCAAAACGCAAAATTATGTACCTCCACTTACATGTGAAGCGACAGAGGTAGCTGATGCTTAACGCGCGAGATTCTTTATTTGGAAATAGAAAGTTTCGATTCCTACCACCGGCAATCCGATTGAAAATTGTTTCTAAGGTTAAGTCGCTAACTGCGACTGAATTCTCTTCATATCTTAACTTCAAAAACACCTCATTAAAAGAAATTTAAATGTGTTTTACAATACAAGTTGGCAAGCTTGAAGATATCGGTGTTTCTATCTTTCGGTTCAGTTTGTTCTTATTCATATTATTACTAGTGGTCTCTTCTATACAATTCAAAGGGAGGCAGCGTCAGAAGTGAATTATACAAGATGTCCCCGACTGAATGCGCCTTGTAAAACACTGGAAGGAAATACGACGCCATGAATAGAAAGCGCGTGATAAGAAACCCATTGGAGAAGTTACTAATGGCGTTGGAAGTTGAACCGATGGAAAGAAACGGAAATTATGTTATCTTGTTTGAGTTATTTCGCATCGCGAGAGGTTATCGGGGGGAATCACGAGGGGGGGGGGTGCCACCTCCTCCAGTGCTGTGGGATTGAAGGGTGCTTCATAATTGTGTTTTGCCTCGACACAGGGCGACACTCATATAACATTATGACCTCATTTAAAATGAGTCTATAATGAAAGGCGTAAAAATATTAAGCATTTTTATTTAAACTGATTTTCTGTTAATTTTCTGTGCTTTAAAAAAGGGTTTAAAACTGCAATATTTAGGAAGGTTTCACCATCATTCGACTGGCAGACATTATCCATATAGCTTAGGATGTTTTTTGTTAAATTTTGTATTAATTGTTAATAACGTCTGCCAGTCAAAGGTGAAAAACTTCAGAAAAATAGTAAAATTAAACACTATTTCCTCACAAAAGTATATTATTCCGTGCATATATTATGACGTTAATTCATTCATTCGCCTTTCAGTTTCAAAACAAATCTTTCAGAGTAAAACCCTAAAACAAAACTCCAAAACACACACCCGTATTTCAGGTTCATAACGTATATAACGCATTGTAGGAAATTCTCAAATTTGGTTTTTTGATAGGCCTATAAAGACACATTCTAAAAAACGTGTTTGGCCCGTTTTTTTATTTTTGGTTCGTTGCGCCTCGAAATACAATATGTTTCAATTCAAGCTAACATTTATTTTTCTAAACATTTGTAAAAAAAAAAAAAACTTTAAACCATAGATATAATTACAAATGAACTGCGAAAAGGCTGCGCGAAAACGAAATAATAAGGTGGCCCTGTAGAACCATACTCAAAACTTAAACAGTGTACTGTACACGAAGCATATAATATTATGGTAAAGTTAATTAGTTTAATTCCAAATACAGATGTCTGGTTTGCCATTGTTTGCTCGTCGATGGCATCGGCGCCGACAGGCGCTTTAAATTAAACACTCTATACTTGGACTCACAAAACCGTGTCGGTCTAAAATCAGTTATATATATGTGACTTAGTAGGTAAGCTTAAATAAATACGTTTAAACCGTTTTTAGTTCAAGAGTTGATAAAAAAGTACAGTGTCGTTTAGAATAACCTATATATACGTTGAGGAGATTAACTATGCAAGTTTCCATCGAAAGAAGCCATGCAAAGTAATGTTAGTCGACGTCGAAGATTGGTCGGATCGAAATGACGTCATTACTGGGTGAATTTACGAACTACTTTCAAGGCTGATCGATTCGCTGCTTTGGAATCGGTGACTTTATGACCACATGGCATGCAAACCGCGGTCTGGGTCGAAAGACACCTACCGGGTTCAGCTCAATAGCTGAACGAGCTGGTGTTTTTAAGGACGTTCGTTAAGAATAGGAACAAAGTGTTTTTATGTTTTAGTTCTTAATGACCTGATTTTGTACAAAGATCTGAATCTAATCGAGAACGATTTGTGTGATAAATACTACGCTTTATTAAATGTAAACTTGGATAATATTTATTACAAAACTGTGTGTTATTTCGCTAATCCTGAAAATTATAAGAAGCTTATTGCCATTGGGCCCAAGTTTACATAACAGCTCTAAATTGAGAATACAGATTGTGTTAAATCTGAAGATCAATTCATTAATATTACTAATACAGTAACTTTTAGGATATTTTTTTTTAAACGAATATACACAATTTACTGTGCGTGTTATTGTTCAGACTCTTTCAAGACATCGTTTACATAATAACAATAATTTAACGAGTCTGTAGCACAGTAAATTTTATGAGTAATACGTTTACAAATAGTAAGACTTGGTTAAAATGTAAAACTTAGCAATTTTGGTGGAGGTGCCGGGTCCAAGTTAATGTTCATAATAATAAATAGATAGAACCCGGCACCTCCACCAAAATCGCAAATCATTATTAAACGATCAAACTAAATCGTTTTACTCACGCTCAATAAATATTTACAATTGAATTGCATGGTTTTCAGAGAGTTAGATTTTTTTTAAAGAGAGACTGGCTAAAGTGAGTATCTTATTCAATGGTATTATGCATTTAAAACAATACATATAATAATGAAAGTGCTTAAACGATTATTTTAAATAAACATAATATTTTTTTTGCAGATATACATATTAATGAACAACAATTGAGGGGTTGTTTATAGTTTTTATGAAAATATCAAAACTAATATCCAAACGTCAGAAATGAAGTTTGCTTGGACACTGATTAAAATTTTATGATCAGTTAAACTTTGAAACAAAACGTATTTAATTAAATTAATGTATTTTGTAATAAAAACCGTAGGCCCACTGATTATCATATTTGAATCTGTTTATAAAGTATTTCTTTTAAATAATTACTTTGATTTATTCTGAAGCTAAAAACCCAATTGTAATAAATATTATAATATTTTTTCATTCAAGAAACTACATTGAATCGTTTTGTGAATATTAGACATTTTGAAAGGTCGATTACACATCTACGACTCATTTCTTGGACATTATATTAAACATGATGTTCTTCCGTGCGATGTTATCAAATATACACTCGCGCCGGCAATCATCCAGCTTGACCAGTCCACCTTCTTGGCTTGACCCAAGACGAAGACACGATCTCCCCAGTAGTAACTTTTACGTCCGAACACCACAGCGGTAATTCGACGTTCCATGTCAATAAACTGACTATAATCATTAAACATTACGACCTTCAGTGCGGACCCGTCGCTTTTATGTGATGCGACGTCTTGTATGTAAGATGCCCATCGACACGGCGATAAACTCGGGCATCAATAATGAACTAGCGGAGATGTCCGGAGGTGCCCGAGTGACGTTCGTGTGGGCAGGCGATCTCTTTGCACGTCATTACCTTGGAGAGGGGGGTTAAAATGGATGAGGGTTTTTGAGTTTATGTAATAGTGAAGAGTTTCGCTCGGCAGGTCACGGAGAAGAAGGGTCTTTTTGCAGCAATTTTTCTTAGGGTTCTAAAATCTACCATTAAAAGTCGAAAAATATTTTGTAATGGGTAAAATTTTCTGCCACAAGGGTACGTGTTACCTACTCTTGATTTTCATATTGCAATTTATGTATATATATATATCATAACGATAATCATCTACAATTCATTAGAGAAACTTTAACCGTCGTTAACCCTTGAAGGTCGATTAATCGACCCCTATAATTGAAGGGTGGATTGGTCGACCCCATAAAAACAAGGCTCGAGTATATGATATCCCCCAAATGGTCGAATTTTCTACTTTTCAGACTTACATATATTGTATTTTCACTTAGGCTTACATACACACGGGTACACCGTAAAGGAGTACCCCAACGAGGGAGCGAAGCTTCTTAATCAACAGATCGTCGGATAGAATACAAAAATAAAATGATTCAACGCGCGTTGACTTTATTGGGTTAGCTTACCATTCAAAAATATTAATTCAGTATTGGTGGGAGGTGTCGGGTTACGAATTTTCAAACTTTCTGGGGCGGACAAAAAAGTGATGTTTATGAGAGCTTAGCCTAATCACGATAATCATCATAATCATTTCGACACCAATCATTGTTTATATTTACAGTTTATTCATGTTTGTGTAAAAAGACTCATTTTAATTTTGTACCAGCCTTAGTGTCTACGGCAGCGGCAGTGGGCATTTAGGCACTCCGCACTAGCTACGAACATGCCCAATACGATTGTGACAAGAAATTAAGGCTATTCTAGAGCACTCTTACCGATATTTTGAAAGTCAAGGGAAAGTTAGTTGAATGAAAAAGGAACTTGAATAAAAAAGGGGAAAACAATATTTTTCTGGATGGGACAAAAGCTCAATTTTGGCCATTATATGCAAATTTTGGATCAATAAGAAAATGAAAGTTCTAGGTGCAATACTTAAATTTGAGCTATGATTTTTTAAACGTTTCAATACACCTTTGTCTTTGGACTGAGTATAAAAGAAAATAATTTTCTGAAATAATGTTCGATGTGCAATTTTTTGTCACATGGTACAAATAAGAGAGACGTGGTTTTAGGATCAAAAGTCCTCTTCAACTTGTCAACATTTCTTTAAAAACATTTAATATCCTACGTCAATAAGAAAGTTTAATTTTTTTTTTTTAACAAATTCCGATTTTTCGTATTCATATACAATATCCGGTCTTTGGAAAGATAAGACGTGTGGGTTATTCAAATTTCCGTTCGCTCGACTGACTGACACCCTAGGTAGGAACTGTCACCGCAGCTGACACGGAAACGGAAATGAATTACTTTATAGTCACACTCACACTCGTCAAAACGGTTTTACGATCTCGGATTTAACAAAAAGTCTAGAATCCAAAATTGTCGTAAATTATTTCTGCGACTGTAGTCCATAGTCTTGCTTGACAATAATTATGAAAGTTTCTTGTACATCTGATGCTTCCTGTCCAATGCTAAATATGTCACTCTCCTCTTAACCCTTTCGGGAAAATTTGTTTTTAATATTTAAAAGGCGGTGGAACAATTTACTATAAAAACTACATCGAAACACTTAAATGAGTGGGCAATAGATTTAAAAAATCATCGTTTTTTTCTTATTTAGTTTTTCAAAATTTTATCAAAATTTTTCATGGGGTTGTAGTAAAGTGTTCAAAACACACTTGTCGGGTCCAGTCCGACAAAAGACCGATAAGGGGCTTAGTAAAAGAACAGAAAAAGAGAGCTCACCCATTTTTGTGCAGTTCCTTCTTGCTAACGCAGACGGCAGTGAACGCGTCTTCTAGCAGGCACAGCTCTTTCTTCTTGCAGTTTAGTGGGTGACAGAGATCGCCTGGAACAGAGAGAGGACGTTAGGGGTGTTCATGCGTCCAGAGGGTACACCTGAACACTATAGGGATACACGTTGTAACTCAAGATGACAAGGGAGGCCTCAAAGAGCTGTAAAGTACAGGAAATACAGCTGAGTAGACATGCACAAACTCGATATTAGATTCGTGTATACTTCTTTTATCAATAGCATAAAAGAATGTATTTACGTTTGAGCAGATTTTCACCTACGTCGCAAAGAAGAAACCCGATTTGACTATGTACAGTTCCTTTTTTGTCTTGTGACAAAGAACTGAAATGGGAATATTTTTAGTGCACACATTACACAATTGAAATTTGTTGTTATCGTTATATTTTCACAACTTTCTGACATAGGCCTATTATTTTAAAACTCTGTTACAAAGAAACAAACTTAAATTGAATTCATCCTTAAACATTTCGTGTTAGTATTAAAAACGCTAGTATTATTATAATAAATGTTAGAATGATAACAATAACTATAATTATTAGACTTATAACTAAACTTTTATTACGTAAATGACAAAAGTTGGTTACATTAACCACAAGAAAACATTAAAATAAATGTGTCCTCAAACCAGCTATACGTATGTAATCTTATCGGAAGAGTAGTATATAAACCTGCATGCGCGCGGTTGTCGGCGAGTAACACAGAAAGTTTATGTCACACTCCGTTTCCCAAAAGTAATGACATGACATGTAAAGGTTTTATGATACCATTGTAAGTAAACATTTTCAAATAGGTTTCTAGAAACTATTCAGATGTAGTAACTTTAATAGACGATTTTAAGAAGCACCGACTCCATTTACATAGCGTGCGAAGTATTGTGGAAGAAGCTCAGTTTAAGAGGACTTCCGGCTGAAAGTTCGCCCTATCCTGCCCATGTTATTCGTCTACAAACATACTCTGGTAGAAAATATCTGACTGACGAAAGATTAGAGGTAATGCGCTATACTACACACAAGTTTCTTTAATAAGATTAGAACTATGCTTGAATGCCTTTAATAAGATGATTCATAAACCATGTTTCTTATTAAAAAAATGTACGGAACATGCGTTATATATGGTCAAAAATTAACTTTGTAAAAATCCGTATGTAAACAGATTAAAAAATAATGAAAATGGAATAGCATATGAGCATAGATCTAGCTTTTCTTTACAATTCGGAGTTTACTTGAGCCTTCTTGGTCTATTCGTTTGGCAATTAGACCTTTTCTGTTCGTGTATTGTGCTCAATTCTCGTCGGGAAGCACACTCTTAACACGGTTGCTGCCACATGCTCGGGTGTGTGGCGGACTGCGCGAATGTGCACGAAACGCAGTACGCCACACATCCAAGTATATATTCCCTTTTCCCGCAATGTTTAACGCGTGTTTTCTAGGTGTTTTACTGCTGATTAAAATATTATCTATTGACGACTATTTGACCAGAGACTCATGTCAAACTTTCCCCAAATCGTGACATAAAAAGGTCCCATCTTACTTAATTAACTTCAAATCTTTTCAAACGCATTTACAGAAAGTCTTTAGAATGCATCATGTATAAATTGATAGCTACAATGAAATAAACATCATGGGAATGCCAATTTTTTAAAAGGTAAGTCTCTAGCGCGAGAACTCTGTATTCTCAAGCAGGCAGTGGCGATGTTTGCAAAGCGGTGGATGGAGCTAATGTTTGTTACACTTGTTTCCAAAATAGTGCCATGAAAATTTATCTTACTCTAATAACTTGAAATCTTTTCAAATACGTTTATAATATGCATCCTCTAATATAGCCGCAACGAAATAAACCTAATGGGAATTCCAATTTTTAAAAAGGTATCTCGCTAGCTTGGGAAGTCTGTATTCTCAAGCAGGCGGTGAGTAGCGATGTTTGCAGGGCGGTGGATGGAGACACAGCACGTATCGCAATCACTCAGCGGCACCTGCGCGCTTCCCAGCGGCACCTGCAGGAACAAGTGAAAGTAATGCGAGCTAGGGCGCCGTGTCACTTTTAGAGCCACTTAAAACTGTCGCCTCGGCGGGAGAATTACGTTGGAAATGGGAATGCTAAAGTCTACGCGCGAAGCACTCGGATCCTACCACGATGAAGATATTACATTCTGAATGTTCGTTCTATTAAGCCCGGGTCAGAACGGAACGGGGAAGAGCGAGGGAATGAGGAAAGAACCCTGAGTGGTGTGGGCCTAGGCCTATGTTTGGTGCTTCGGGTCACCATAGACATAAATTATACTGGGTAAAGACTAGTAACTCGTTGACCAAAAGACGAAACTTTGCTCGAACACCTAAATAGGTCAAAGAGGCCAGAGAACTCAGATCACAAAACCGACCTATATACTACATACTACCTTGATAGCCAAAAGCATTTTCATCAAATCCATGTCATAAAATTCCCATCGGCGGTGAAAGGGGCAGAGGAAGTACCCATATTGGAAGTGGAAGCGCTCAAGTTAAACTCAGCTGGCCTATCCTACTGAGCTTCTGATGAGCATGGCCCAGCCTTCATGGCTTGTCCGTTATTACGTCAAGTGCACGGCAGCACTCGGTGTAGTAAATAAATGCATATGTTTTATGTTTATTGCTCTTTTAGGGCTGGGCTATGACATATCATTCTTTTATCGATACCACACGAAAAATTTCGATATGATATCAATATATCGAAATGTAATTGTTTAATTTTTTTTTCAAAAAATCAATTCTCTATAAAAAGAGTTGGGTTATTTTTCATAATTTGTGGACAAATAGGGTTGATAAGGTATCACCATAAATCTATTTAACAATTTTTACAATCTCACAATCGCGTTTTATGACCCGGCACCTCCACCAAATTCACCTGCCAGGTTAATTTAATTTAGACTACCTACCCGGCACCTCCACCAAATGCACCAGCCAGGTTAATTTAATTTAGACTACCTACCCGGCACCTCCACCAAATGCACAGCCAGGTTCCAGGTTAATTTAATTTAGACTACCTACCCGGCACCTCCACCAAATGCACCAGCCAGGTTAATTTAATTTAGACTACCTACCCGGCACCTCCACCAAAATTATGAAATTTAGCATTTTTGTGTAAATTTCGATATGAAATCAAATATCGATATCGAAAATATTTCCAATTATCGATATCATATCGAAATATCGATTTTTTGCCCAGTCCTTCTTTTACATTTTTTTTACAGACCTTTCTAGAGAAATAATTAAAAATCGTCTATATTTATTTTACAGTGTTTGGTTTTGATAAAAAAAAAACTTTTTGTACATAAAATGTTTAAATAAAAAAACATTGCATATTTGTACCTACACCTACAGCATTGGTTCCAACGGCAGAGCTGCGAGAGGTCGTTATAGTAGCGGATACGGTCTTGGTAGGTTATTTGCCCTGAGATCTTTGGTAGTGTCCATGTTGGTAACCCCATCGGTCACCCGGTGCGCAAAAGTTGACCAGTACTGTACTTCTTGAGCAAACTGAACCCCTTGGTAAATACAGGGGGGTAATGAAATACCTCTTCGTGTAGAACAAACATGGGCAAACTAACGTTGATCGAGATATCAAATATTTGTTAACTAACATTCGCACTCTGATGGTGACTGTGATTAGGGCTGATTTGATTGCGCCGGTCTTCTTGTGATTTTAACAAGGTGCTTCCAGCTACTGTCTTGTTAACCCCTTTTCGGCCTTGTTATCTAAGGATAAACACACGGTATAGGCTGTTTTAGAGAACTTGACCATTTTCTAAAAAAAAATATGCATTAAATAAAACAAGCGTGGGAACGAGTGTAACCAAAAGAGGGTGCGAAGCTTACATTTTTGAGCCCGCGTTTTACATTGTTCTACTCGCCTTGGTGGAGGTGCCGAGTACATAGACATCCAGCTTTATGGGAGGGTTCCTTTGACACTAAGGTTTATCACTAGGAAGCTTCGCAAACGCTTTTTTTAGTCGCGTTGATGGATGAGCTTTTTAATTATAAAATGTTAATATTAATTTAAAATAATAAAAACCAATGACGTACATAAGCTTTGCGTAGCAAAGCGCTAGACGCTCAGTCTCCTATCCTTCCAACCGAGCGCTAGCGTAACAATTTGAAGCCTCTCTAGTAGGGAAAAACCACTTCACTGCAACATAGATACTTCATCTAGTTGAATGAACTAAGATGCAGTGGATTATTTGAACGTCGCGGGGATAAACAAATACGTAAACAAATGGCGGACATTTTAAATTTTGCTTCTATGTGTGAAACGAGAAAAATTGTCATTACTTTCATAAAACAAACCAGAAACCGTCCCGGGCCTAGGCCCAGATAAAGAAAATTATTTATAATACAACAGTGTAAGCCTTTAGTTCCATTAGGCTATAGAACTACATTCAATTAATGCTAACATTACACGTTTGACAAGCCCTAGGCCTCTCCTAGGCAACCCTAGACCTGCACGACCTTGTTCAGACATATTCCGCACAAATAACTAGTTTTGATTACTAAAAGCCTAATGCAGATACACAATAGTATGATAGTCCACCAACTTGAATTGCTTTGTTCGGAAATCGGAGTAACTGAGAGATTTGCGGAAGAAAGACTGTTTTTCTTCAATAATAACGAGAATTCGCCATCTTGCGGTTTTGATTTTACACCGCTTGTTAACTCAAAGGCTGTTAAATTTAAGGGTACGATACATTTAGACGGCGGTGGGTTTTTCCCTACTAGAGACAGGTTCAAATTGTCATGCTCCCCACGGCCTAACTGTGTGTCTAGCGCTTAGCTTATATTACGTCATTGATAAAAACATATTAACACGGCCCATACAAAGCAATCATTAGGTCTGTTGGATCTTTGATTGTTTGTAACAAGGCTGTGAGTAAGGTATACAATCTCCTGTGAAGTTTTCATACAATGGCTGTGAGAAAGATCTAAAATTTATATTTTCGTGCTATTTGGGCGGATTCTGACCAAACGGGTGGGGCTACAACGTTCATATTTCACATGGACATTAAGGTAAGGGTAATGTATTGACTTTTGAAAGAAAAAGTTGAAAAAGTTAGCCAGAATCTATAGAAATAAAGGTTTTATTATTTAACACCTCAAAAAACTCAAATTAAAACCTTTATTTCTATAGATTCTGGCTAACTTTTTCAAAATTTTCTTTCAAACGTCAATACATCACCATAACCTTAATGTGCATGTGAAATATGAACGTTGTAGCCCCACCCGTTTGGTCAGAATCGGCCCAAATGTCACGAAAATATCGCACTAAAAATCGAAAAAAATCGTAAAAGTACGATATTCATGAGAAATATCTCTTCGATTGTACCCAAAAACGTAGCAAGTCTAAGTTCAGAGATTTCAAAGGTCCTGTCAAATTTTCATCAAGATCGCATATGCCGTTTGCCCGGTAGAGAGCAAACAAACAGACAAAAAAACAAAAAACAAAAAAAAAACACCCGAGCTAAATTTTTTGGGGGGTCGGTGAAATTGAAGTCTTCGCTTCGCTCATCCAAAAAACATTCTGTATCGTCCTTATTGAAGGACAAAGGCCAACACAGAAACATGTCATTAACGGTTTTTATCGTGAGACGTGACAGATGCACAGACGGACGGACGTGCAGAAAAGTGAGCAAATATCGACACAGTGAATTAAATAATTAAAACCTTGTGCTATTATTACACCAAAAGTACTTTATATAAATTTCGGAGCGGCGTCCGCAATTGCTTCCTTGACATGACTTTCTACAGTGAGGTGTATATAGGTGTTTCACTTTCTGTGTGAGTAATGTAATTTTTTTACAGTCTGTGTAAGCCAAAAGTGAGATTTATGAATTTTTCCATTTAGCTCAATTTTGATCAATTAATTATTACTTTTATGTAACATTATTACATAACCATTATTCACTAAGAAGATAACTACAATCTTATCATGTCATCGGTATCGTAATGCTGAGTAGCAGAAAGTGGAATTGAGTTGAATGTATGTCTTCGCTCTCCCACACAACACTGATCCATTCTCTTGAAACCGTTTCTAAGCTTGCCCTAGCGATCTCAAGAAAATTACCCTAATTACCCGATTAATATAATGACGTAATTGAATTAGGGAATGTGGATCGCGTTCCCTCCAGGATTGTCTACACGGGCGCGATCTGGCGTGTGTAATTGTCATCAGGTTTCAACCGGACAGAGGCGGTGATAGTCTGTCTTAAAGCGGATATAATACAATAAGATTAGGACTTGGATGTCCCTGATATCTCATCTTCTTCTATTGGTAAATAAATACATGCCTCAAAAATAGTTTTAAGTGTTTGATTGGATATTGCTTAACGTCTCATATTAATGCACTTTGGCTATTCAAGACTATGAGTGGGAAGTGATAGATGAGGATGAAGTATGAACAGAAGGGAGGAGGGGTAACCCGGTACCGGCACGTAGCCTACTCCTTTCGAAAAGTACCAAGGGGACCAACGACTTGACGTCCCACCCGAAAGGACGGTGTAACCTTGAGAGTCATATAGGTTCCTCCACTAACCCGGACTGCCGAGCAGACATCGAAGAGAACGAAGCCGTTACACTAGCTCTCGAACCCTCCATCTGCTCTAACCAGCGGTATACGTGTGTCTCAGGACAGAGCGGTCACCCACTTTACCCCTAACCACGCCCGAAGGCTGCTTAACTTCGGTGCTCCGAGTGGGAACCAGCTAAACGACCTCGGCTAAGCCGCTGGTTATTTTAAGTGTTACTAATGCCAAAAATACGTACTTTAGTTTGCCTGAAAATGCCTATTTTAATACTTTTCATGAATACGGCCATTTTGTAATGTTAAAATGTACCACTGTACTATTTTGATATAATTTGGCCAGCATGATACATTACGTTAGTGTGAGCGTAGGCCCAATGTCCAGGAGAGCCAACTTTAAATATGGGCAAAATGAAATTGCTACACTTTCGAACTGGGCGTATATTGTGCAATGATGGTTTTTGCATAGCTCACTTTCTATATGTCCTCAATGCCTGATACCGGGGTTGAGTCGGATATGTTTGGGATGTGATACGAGGCAATGCCAGTCCATATCTGTGGGACTACTCGTCATACTGTTTGCATGCCCCAAAATCCCCCCGCCCCCCCCCCCCCCTCCCTTTTCATTAGAAGTAACGAATCAAATTTAACATTAAATAAGGACTGTGGCATTACAGGTAATTCACCTGACAATTAAAAAGCTAAATTAAGCCATAGTATAACAGCCAATCCTTTTAAATATTCAATAACTATAAGTGCGGGAGCGAAACACATTGTTTGGCGTGGGAAGCCAGAGATTAAACCGTGTGTTGGCCCTGATCAAACAATAATCAGACACGTACAAAAAGTGAACTGAACTTTCAGTTCAAAAACTGAACCACGAATCGGGAGCTCCATTCGAGTCCCGAAGAGGGGGTTCATCACCAATCAGGAACAAGGATAGTTAAGTACACATGCACTGGCCAAGCACACTCTGGACCTGGAGAATTCCAGGAGGAACACTCACCATCCAGCTACAGACACAACATGGGACACTTCAGGACATTGCATACAAATCTGATTGGCCTGTTTACGTCACTTTTGGGTGTTTTTAAGATACTATATGCCGGACTATTTGTCACTTTCAAAGGTCCTAAACATCCGAGCCCTAGCAAAGCCTTGACAATAACAGATATGCTAATTTAATGTTTTGATACAGCAATATAGTGTTGTCTACTGGCTTTATACAACATTCGTTTAGAAGATTGTTATTAGTAACGAACAACCAAAGTTGACGATTTTCGCCATTTTCAATCAAAATCATGAATCACAGATTAAAACTAACATATTATGGTATGCACCTTAAACTGTAAAGAAAAAAGCTTCATTTCCGCTTGCTAATTTCATATTATCATTATATTGGACCTTCAAAGTCCAACTCGCTACCTTCCCGTGGTTTGGCCTGTGAGTAGGGGAGTAGTGTATTCCCCAAAACTAAGGGCGAGCTCTGGCCGGTTGGAGTGCGTGTTGCAAAGAGAGCTCTCGCGCAACTTTTTATCACACCTTTCTTCATTCACACAGCCTTACTCATATTTATTTTCTTCTTTCACTTTTTTCTTCTCCATACTTGCCGGCCCTCTCTGCAACGAGCACTCCTCCGTTCCCACCCAGTTTAACCCATCCTATCCAACATCCTCACTCCTTCCCATTAACCCCCCGCGTCTTCCCTTACGTTCCTCCCATTGGAAAGAAGAAAACATGGTGGTAATCCACAATTATGGAAAAAGAAAATTTGGAAGATTCCAATACACTTGACATGGGCACTGATAACTCTACTGTTGAGTGCCCTAAAACAACATTAACTAACTAACTTTAATTATATTTTAGACAGATGGATGGATAAGCTCTTGCAAACTTTTATATAATGTTAATCGTCTGATCATCTGATCGCCCATATCCAACGAATTTTACACACATTCTGGAACACCTATTAACCTCTAATTTTGATTCAAACCTTATAAACTTTATAATTTTGTTCAGGAAAGACACATACAAAAAAAAAGACAAAACGACAGCGACAACTTATTAAATAGAACCACAGGGCTGTGTCAACTTATTAAATAGAACCACAGGGCTGTGTCAACTTATTAAATAGAACCACAGGGCTAACATTAAGTCACTGGGACGCGGAAGTGTCAAGACTACGGCGCTGAGCATTGCGTTATTCTATTACAAAGTTGTTAAAGTTGTGTTATTAAATAGAACCACAGGGCTAACATTAAGTCACTGGGACGCAGAAATGTCAAGACTACGGCGCTGAGCATTGAGTTATTCTATTTACAAAGTTGTTAAAGTTGTGTTATTAAATAGAACCACAGGGCTAACATTAAGTCACTGGGACGCAGAAATGTCAAGACTACGGCGCTGAGCATTGAGTTATTCTATTTACAAAGTTGTTAAAGTTGTGGTATTAAATAGAACCACAGGGCTAACATTAAGTCACTGGGACGCAGAAGTGTCAGACTACGGCGCTGAGCATTGAGTTATTCTATTTACAAAGTTGTTTAAATAGAACCACAGGGCTAACATTAAGTCACTGGGACGCAGAAATGTCAAGACTACGCTGAGCATTGAGTTATTCTAGTTACAAAGTTGTTAAAGTTGTGTTATTAAATAGAACCACAGGGCTAACATTAAGTCACTGGGACGCAGAAATGTCAGACTACGGCGCTGAGCATTGAGTTATTCTATTAACAAAGTTGTTAAAGTTGTGTTATTAAATAGAACCACAGGGCTAACATTAAGTCACTGGGACGCAGAAATGTCAGACTACGGCGCTGAGCATTGAGTTATTCTAGTTACAAAGTTGTTAAAGTTGTGTTATTAAATAGAACCACAGGGCTAACATTAAGTCACTGGGACGCAGAAATGTCAAAGACTACGGCGCTGAGCATTAAGTTATTCTAGTACAAAGTTGTACTGTCGATCAAATGTTGTCAGAAAAACTAGGGCGCTGAGCATTGAGTTATTCTAGTTACATAAATAGAACCACAGGGCTAACATTAAGTCACTGGGACGCAGAAATGTCAAGACTACGGCGCTGAGCATTGAGTTATTCTAGTTACAAAGTTGTGTTAGTAAATAGAACCACAGGGCTAACATTAAGTCACTGGGACGCAGGAATGTCAAGACTACGGCGCTGAGCATTGAGTTATTCTATTTACAAAGTTGTACCTGTCGATCGAATGTTGTCAGACGAGTTAGTAAATAAACCCCCTCGTTTCCCAGAGCTCGTCCAACATATTACAACGCATTGTTGTCTAATCATTATAATTAATCTTTATTCATCACACAAGATTCTTTAAAAAAACTTCTCGTTCTTATCAACGTCAATGTTAAATGTGTGCATTTTAAGTCTAGGTGAGCATGTTTACATGTAAAAAAAACATGCGCAAGTCATGAAAAACACTTAACAAGAAACAACCTCTTAAACGAATCTAAAAAAAGCATTTCTCCCGAGAAATGTTTTTATAACACAATCTTACATTATAAATGTTGAGAGGCCGTATGTCGTCGGCCATATTCCGCATCGTAAAACTTCAAAGTGCTACGATTTGATTTATGTCATTCCTTCAATATGAGAGATTTCACTCCGGGAATAATATGTCTTCGTCGTAATACGAGCTAATACATCACGATCGCAAGTACGCGTCTGCCTCGGGACGTAGGCGTTGTACGAAGCACTAAAATACTTATACAACGTAATCATAATATAACGTGGTTCGTGAGTGAAGTTTCACGTACAAAAAAGTAGTTCCACCAAGAATGCAGCTAAATTTGAATCATAAAAAGTATTTCAAAATGGCGGTCATAATAAAATTATGGTCGGATTGGTCAGTTTGGATATTTGACCGCCATTTTGGGGTATTTTGGCATTTTGATGTATAAAAAAGGCAAAATAAAGGTTTAAGTTCCCCCAAAAATACGGAATTGTTTTTCCAATATGGAATGCAAGATTTTTTTATTGTTGAGTATGTTAGTGTGGTTTTTCAAAGTGAAATTGACTTCTGATTGGTCTGTCATAAGAATTTTGTTCTACTCTTTCAACAACAATTTAAAGAATACGTCCTATTCGCTTATGGCTAAAAAAATCTTTGTGACGCCGTGGGAATTATAGACCTAATCTAATGTCAGAATGAACAGTGCACGAAGATTAATTTGCGAGAATTATAACACTATGTCCTTTCGAATCTTTAAATTCAAAATCATTAGGTAATTCCAGAAGCAAAGGAAAATACGAGTAATCAAAACAATTACGTAAATTATAGTATTCGTGTGTTTAAGCGTTATTACACCTTAATTTGGGTCCCGTTTTGGTTAAAGTATAATCTAGGTGCCCGTTAGGGCGCCGCAGCCAAGCCGCGGTGCGCTACACACTCAAGCACCTTATACACCAAGCAGAGTTGGGGTGATTTCGAGGTGTTACCCAGCCGTCATGTAACGTGATGTGAACTTGAAAACTATCACAATCGAGGGGATTTAGGTACCTGACAACACATGCCAAATTTTATTGGGGTACGACCATTCCTTCTTGGTGAAAAAATGGCTTGAAACATGCTCAAAATCACTTTAAGGATGTTAGCTACTCCTACTGCTACTACTGCTACTTACATCTAATACGTCGGCCCGCGATTCTGACCAGACGGGTGGGACTACAATGTTCATATTTTACATGGACATTAAGGTTATAGTATTATAGTCTCTTTTGAAAAAAAAAAAGTTGAAAAAGTTTGTTGGAAGGCTTCCAAATAAAGGTTTTAAAATAAGCCTTATACAATCAACAAGTAACCATAGTTACTTGACACTTGTTGACGGTATAAGCAGAGTACGGCGGGAAAGTGCGATACGTAAACAAATGGCGGACATTTTAAATTTTGCTTCTATGTGTGAAATGAGAAAAGTTGTCATTATACTCTCATAAAACAAATCAGAAACCGTCCCTGACCTAGGCCCAGATGTAGAAAATTATTTATAATACAACAGTGTAGGTCTAAAGTTCCATTAGGCTATAGGACTAGATAAAATTATTACTTACATTACATGTTTGGCAAGCCTAGCCAACCCTAGGCCAGCACAACATAGTTCTGTCACACAATACACACAAACACAATGTCGAAGCAAGGTGTCAAAATAATATGCGCTTGCTCATCTGTTTGTTTACATAATTGCAACAATCAAATCATTTCACGCAACTCGTCTTTCGATTATGAAGGCACTGCCATCTAGAATAAATATAGAACTTTTTCGAGCTCTTTGCTATACGCATATCTTTTTAAAGTGTCAAACGAAAACGACTTCGTTTTCAAATTGCGTTTTCAACAGTCATCTCCCACGAACTCAAGAATTGGGGTCCAGTCCTTATACCGTCGTTATACCATGGTTATACCACCTATACCCAGGATGTACATGAATCCGGGTCTAGATATTTTACATCCTATATTGTTATTGCTAATACCATAGAAATTAAATCAACTTTGATAAAATTATTATATTTTAACATATAATTTTGCAATGGAACTTGAAAAAGTAATGAGATCACACACATAACAAAAACTTGTAGAAATACAGCCAAACCTTACACACTCAAAAGAAATGAGATCTAAAAAAAGGGCCAAGCTCATCTACCCTTCCACATTTGCGCATTCTTAATTCATAAACGTACAGTGTCCCATAACAGCATCCTCGAAAAGCTTGGCAAAATAAAATTTGCATGTTATTACGTTTTAATTAATTAGAAAAAAGAACTTGGATGAACTATTTCGTTTAAATTAATAATCGCAAATTCTATTTTGCCAAGCTTTTCGAGGATGCTGTTATGGGACACTGTACGTTTATGAATTAAGAATGCGCAAATGTGGAAGGGTAGATGAGCTTGGCCCTTTTTTTAGATCTCATTTCTTTTGAGTGTGTAAGGTTTGGCTGTATTTCTACAAGTTTTTGTTATGTGTGTTAACTATCTTTAAAAACGAAATATCCCACTCCCTCAAAACAAATTGCACTACTGAGAAACCATCTAGAATTCTTCTTCTCGTTCAGTAATTACAGACCATCACAATCTACAGACACGAACGAAATACAGAGAGCTGGCTCATGACTGGTTTTCGTACACCGAGAGAAAGAAGAGCTTTGTTCCAACTTCAAATGCGATCTTCTGGACGAGACACACAATAGTTCATTCACTGACTGCAAGAGACGATTAGCCATCCAATACAAGGCAAGGCTCTATATCCTTGTGGGACGATGAACACTTTCATGCACAAACAATCAGAGAGAAACAAAACGTTCTTGCCAATTTAAAAACAAGATATTTACAAAATGTTTTATTTTTTAATTTTTGAAATGAATAAAAATGTTTTTTTGTTTAAAAAATCAAACAATGCAATTTTGATAATTTTGTGTTGGTAGAGTCAGAATGTAAAAGTAAGATAGAAGATTTTGATTTAAAAATTACAAATGTACACAATATCCAATGCACCGTATTAGTGCTGTAGAGATAATTATTATTAAAAACAGTTTAGTAGATAACAATTCTAGTTTTGTTGATGTAAACAACTTTTTGGAAATTGACAGCAATTTTCGTCTTTTAGGTTATGAAAAACAAGAACATAATAATTCAAGTATATAAAAATTGACAAGAACTGCCAATTTTTGAACAGATTAGCCAGAAATAGCAATTAGAAGTGCTAAAGTGCATAAGTACATAAATGGATATAAAACCATTAACAAGAAATTAAAATGATAAGATACATCTAAAACACAAAACCCAAATCACATTAAAAGTCGGTCAAATAAGATCTAAATTCATAGTTAAGTCTTAAAATATGAGACTCTACCAATGTGATAGATTTTGTTGCAAGTTGTTGTAATAAAACACATTTTATTATAGGTTTTAGTATGTGCTATTATGAAAGTTTTAATGTGGGAATATCGTAATACCGGAATCAAAGCTTTAAGCGGCTTACACGATGTGAATGAGGAGAGAGAACTCCATTAAAATTTGTTCGATCACAATTTATTAATATCCGATAAGCTGATAGAGAATAATGACGGAGCAATTTTTTAACGATATCGGATGATGGGATTTGTTTGTTGATAAAAATGCAATCATATAAAGGGCAAGCTTAGTAGTCGCGTTATCAGTAATGATGAGGGTCGTTCATGAATTTAATTGTAAGGCTGATATTTTTTTAGAAAGAAACAAAACAATTAAAATGCATCGACTTTTCTGACACTCGGATGAAAACACGAGGTCGATATGAGAACTAAGGGAGCGAAGTTACATGTCCGTTCGTCCGTGCGTGTGTCTCGCCTCACGACACAAACCGAGCTTCATCTCCGACTGACATGTGTTTTATTCTGACATTGCTTTTCAACGAGGATGATACAGAATGTTTTTAGTGACAGGTCAGTGTTTTTTTTTATTCAAATCATTGATTTACTACAAACAAAGTATTACTTTAAAAAATAAAATGCGATT
The DNA here is from genome assembly GCA_024449915.1 of Sweltsa coloradensis. Taxonomy (NCBI): domain Eukaryota; kingdom Metazoa; phylum Arthropoda; class Insecta; order Plecoptera; family Chloroperlidae; genus Sweltsa; species Sweltsa coloradensis. The sequence goes on from JAMZAV010006377.1 coordinate 40,277, forward strand.
TTCTGAAATGTGAATCACTTACCAACTTTGCAAGTTTTGAAACATTGATATTGATGATTTGAATCAAAACAAATCAAAATCAAATCAAAAATCGGATTTAAATCTAAAAGTTGATTTAAAAGATCCGATCAAATAACATAACTGATGCCACACAGGGGGGTGGGGGAAGCGAGAGAATGGCGCCACGCGACGAGGGGGCTATGACCCCAAAGAGAGATCAATGCTGGAAGCATCGTGAATAATACTTGTGAGCTTCACTCCTTTTCTGTGCCCCCTTAATTCCCGTATACTTGCTTAATATATTCTAAATACTATGGCTGCACATTTTTGTGTTCTAGCCACACCTGTTTACATGTTTTAGTGTAATAGATATGTTCTTGATAATTATAAATTTTGTTTTTTTCATAACCTGAAAACGTCGATGGCTGCCAGTTTTCAAAACGTTGTTTATATTACGATAAAAAAAAATTTATCCCCTATGTTTTTAATATTACCGAACTCTTAAGAGTGAAAATTGGAATGATCTATTTTCTAGCATTATTATTAGTTAGTTTGTATGTGTTAGCATCGCAGATATATTTCAGGGAAATATTGTTATTGAACATGAACAATATTTATAACGGCTGTGTAAATTCATCAAAGGAAATTTGTACCCACTAGCTTCCCATTAAATTGATGTATTAATTTAAAATGTCAAAGTCAAAACATGCTAGTTTAGTTTGCACGCCAATACCGGCGCAACGCCCCTGCGGGCTAAGTGCGCACAACTGCTGAGGCTTGTAACATTGTTGACTGCTCCAGTCGGTTCGGTGCCTATTTGTGTTCGAGCGGATTTGTTAGGCCTCCCTGATATGGAACGTTCCCAACTTGCTTTGATCTACGAGAATATTTCACGTAATTATTACTCGTAATTACTTCAAACACACGACAAAGGAAGGGAGGCAGGAAATTAAAATTAAAATCTGGCTTTAATCCAAAATTTTAAATATAAAATCAAAATCAATCTGCTGTTGCCTTTTAAGGTATAGTCCGGCGGAAACTTTTTGGCGGCGCAATATGACCTAACCGGTTGAAGCGCCCTGGTTCCTCACGTCGTCGAATACAGGCTATGTTTACAATTTTCAAATGTTCTTATATTCAAATCTAGATTACCTAATACCCTATAGCCTTGATTACCTATGTACACATCGATACATGTAATGTGATTGAAGATATGCCCTTTTCTACACTTAGTATTATTAGAAGTTTTACGGCGCTTTAACGGTAAAGATTATTCGCGCTTCTACACTTAATACAAAATATCTACACTTAAACCAATATTTTTACACTACGAAAACGCTAAAGTCCCGCCCGCGTTGAAGGATGAGCTTTTTATAGTTTTTAGTTTGCGTGGGATATCTTTACTTTTGCAAGTGCTTTGTATTGTTGCCTACGCATTGTAAGAGATTGTAGTCAAGTTTCTATTGTTTCTTGTCAATTGGTATTATTTACCGTAAAAAACTTATATTCAAAGCTTTATTTCTATGGATTCTGGCTAACTTTTTCAACTTTTTCTTTCAAAAGGTACTACATCACCATAACCTTAATGTCCATGTATAATATGAACGTTGTAGCCCCACCGTTTGGTCAAAACCCGGCCCAAATGTCACGAAAATATCGCACAAAAAATCGAAAAAAATCGTAAAAGTACGATATTCATGAGAAATATTTCTTCGATTGTAGGCCTACCCAAAAACGTAGCAAGTCTAAGTTCAGAGATTTCGAAGGTCCCCTCCAATTTTCATCAAGATCGGATATGCCGTTTGCCCGGTAGAGAGCGAACAAACAGACAGAAAAACAAACAAAACAAAAAAACACCCGAGCTAAATTTTTTGGGGGGTCAGTGAAATTGAATTCTTTGCTTCACTCGCTTCGCTCGCTACGCTCCATCCAAAAACATACCTGTTCTACTAGTTAATTTTCGAGTACACTAGAACTAGGAAAAACGCTTAAGTCCCGCCGCGTTGTTGGATGAGCGTAATTGGTGCATTGAGCTGCCATGTGTTATGCGGTTTTTCTGTCGTTCTGTCAAAAAATCATTACAAAGTGAAGATTTTTTTAAATTAATTTAAATTAAATAAAAAATAAACTTTAATTTTAATTTTTTTAATTAATCGTAATTTTAAAAAAGAAAAAAATCGTAAAATTGCGATTTTCATAAGAAATAATTATTCGATTGCGCTCAAATTTCACACGAATATATTAATTCATAAAAAAAGGTTCTGTGAAAAAATCATTACAATCCGATAAAGCATGTAGGTGTAGAAGTCGAAATTTTAAAAAATCGTAAAATTGCGATTTTCATGACAAATAATTTTTCGATTGCGCTCAAAAACGTGGCAGTTTTAAGTTCAGAGATTTCTAAGGCCTCCACAAAATTTCATCGCAATTGGAGTGTAGGTTTAGCCGGAATCGTGCTGACAAACACAATAATACAGAAAAAAAAAGAAAAAAAAACATTCCGGATTTTTTTCTCCAGTGTAGTGAAATGGAATCTTCGCTTCGCTCGCTACGCTCATCCAATTACAACATATGACAAAAACACAACAGAGTTGCTGCTATAATTATGTGGATGGATAATACAAAAAAAATCCTATAAAGGTTAACAGCAATGTTGTAATGTGTCCAAATAATAAATATATATTTATCAAAATACATAAACTAAGATTAAAATCATGATTTCGAGCTGAAGCTTGCTCTAAATACAAGGATGAAGATATAGCAGATAAATAACCAAATGACCCGGATTAGATCCCCGGTACAAAACATATTTTCGAGAATCAATATCAATATAAATTCGGGACAAAATGCGTCCGTGGAATAATTCCTTGTGAATTCAGATTCCGGGACGAATCTAAAGTTCTTCTCAGGTTCATGCATCTCGTACCACATTCTTGATTAATTATGAGCATTGCTGTGTTGCAAATTTTATTCTGTTGCACCTAAATAAAGTCTGAACGCGAGCCAACTTAATCAGAGCTGGAGTAAAGAATTAATCATGTCCAGCAGGCAGGCCACACAAAGGACAGCCACTCTGTACACTGGCGGACGTCTGACTCTTAGCGAAGGACATGTGCTTGATACGCCTCACCAGCACCGCGATTCTCTAAGGTCCGCGTTAACGTTAAATTAACGCCACCACGTAAACATTTACCGCACGTTAGGTTAACGCGCGATTCCTTAAAACAAAACTGTAAGGTGCGTTAACCGTCTCAAAAAGCGCGTTACCGGTGCAGCAGACCGGCGCATGTTATATATTAGTTTGGACAATTTCTCGAGAAGGCTGTGTGATCTCGATCACTCGGCCAATGAAAACGCTGGAATGAAGAAGACTTTAAAGCAAAGATGTTAGAATAGAAAGACAAAACACTTCTATATTCGGCATTGCACTCTTTGCATAATTGAGGTTATGTCATTACATGTCTAATCTGTGTTATTGCTATTTGTGTATGTTATAAATGCAGTATAGATGTTACTTTACTACACTAAAACATATATATTAACCTGAAAATTGATTATTTAGATAGCCATCACAATAAAAAAAGATTATTCAATGCTTCTAAAATTTGAAGTGGAGGTGAAAAAACGTAAACATAGCGTCCATATTTTTTAACGCAGACCTAAAGGCAGGGGTTTGGATCGCGTTAAAAATGGCGTCATTTTTAACGTCCGCTGACGATAAAATCCGTTAGTGAATCACAAACTGTTTCTGTTCACCAAAAAAAAAAGCCAGAAATATTATGTATTGTGTTGAAAGTGTTGAAAACAAGCACGGGTACGGGTACCTAAAATAGGAAGCAAAGTTACTTAAGGGGCTATTACCCCCTAATTTTTTTTTACCACATAATCTCTATAGCATAATACTACACTAAAATGACCGTTAAAAAACGGATTCTTTTAACTGTGATTTTAGACAAATTTATCAATTTTTTTGATACAGAAATTTGCAGAAATTTAAATCGGCTTTAACCTGCTTCTTTTTTATTCCACATAGATACTAGAGAGCATCATACCATCAATCAATAAAGGCTATTTACAACATCGTGTCTTGAAATTGTGCACAAATATACTCTCAAACACGCAAAAATATGCATTCCAAAATCACACCCCTTCTTGGTTATCAGCATATTTTGACCAAACCACTTGCCCAAATTACAAAACAAATTATAGAGGATTTACAGAAAAGGCTGCAGAGTACGTCAATAATGGCCAATATTAAAAAAATGCCATTTTTTTTCGGGTCAAGGTTGACCTAATAATTTTTCTGTTACTTTCTAAATTCATAACTAGTTAGCCTGAATGAAATATATTTTTTGGGGTTTCACCCGCTAAAGAAGTCGGAGTCGCTGAGGCTGGCCCGGAGACGAGTTTAGGCGCTCAGCTTTCTGTTTTTCCGGGTAAACGGTTTATAACACCGTTATCAAATATCACACTTACGTTAATAAAAATATATCTATGTTATCCAGTATGCGAATTTCTATATTAATTCATTGACTTTGAATTTTAAAAATTGGGAAATCACCGTAATTTACTCCATTTTGGACAACTTCGGGAATTTATTCCAAGTGTATAATTTATTAACGCAAATTTGCATACTGGATAACAATGTTTAAATCAATGTGAACGTGCAGGTTAATTTGGTTTTATCGTAAGATAAACGGTTATGTGGGAATTTCCAGAATTGAAATCCATGTTTTGGATTCCCATTTTTTCACGTTTTGGACTCTGTATTTTTTTCATCCAAGTGTGGATATCAATATAAAAGTACTTGATTAACATTGATGCAAAATTTGGTAAGAATTCCCAAACCGTTCAGCAGCAAAAATCCCAAACCGAGTGCGGGGGGGGGGGGGGCTTTGCCCCCTAATTCGTTGTTATTTGCAGGGGAAAGGTATAGGGGGATTTTGAAGCCGATAAAAAACAAAATGGGCGAAAATGCATTTTAAAGTCAAAAAAAACGGGAGGGGGTTCTTTTTTTTCATTTTCTAAACAACTACCTGCATGACGGCACCTTCAGGGTTTCGAACCACATCCCCTTTGGAAAACTAAAAACCCGACTAGCCACTACTGACAATCATAAAAATATAGGTCTTTTAACAAAACCTCTTGATATTTAAAAAAAAAACCAAAAAACACGAACATTAACCTCACACTTGTGGGGAGTGATTTTTTTCTGCCGTGGGCTGTCGTAAGTTTGTGTTTCTATTTATACCTCCCGGGCTAAAAGTCTTAGTTTTAATTACTTTTGATATTAAGGTTTAAAAAATTTTCAAATCTTAAAATAGTACGTCTTGAAACATAGTAAGGTAAAATTTAAAAAGGATATACAGATGATTTTAAAGTATCTGAGTTGAATTTCGAACGAATTTTTTGTTAGCTCAGCTCGCCAATCACGAACAGAAGAAGCCCCAGCCTTAGAAAAATCCCTGACTTCTCTGGGGGGTTCGGGAAGCGTCGGCAGACATACAGGAAGGAAGGGGTTTGAGTGGAGGTTATAATGATGGGGTACGATTGATCGCGCAGTTTGCTCGCAAGCTCGGAGGGCTCGTGGTATCTGCCGCTGACCCCCCCCCCCCTTCTCTCTCTCTCTCTCTCTCTCTCTCTCACTCACTCTCTCGCCTCTCACTCACAACACACTCGCTCAGTTACCCTCACACTAACACTCTTATCACAGTTAATTACTCTCTCACTCACTCACCAACATAAGCAGTAAGTAATCATTCACTTAAACTCACTCGCTCTCTGACAGACTCGTTCACTCACTAGCTGACTCGCTCAATTACTGACTGACTCGCTCACTCAATGCTGACTCGCTAATTGATTAGATGACTCACTCACTAGCTGACTCGCTCAATACTGACTGACTCGCTCAATTACTGACTGACTCGCTCACTCAATGCTGACTCGCTAATTGATTAGATGACTCACTCACTAGCTGACTCGCTCAATTACTAGCTGACTCGCTCAATTACTGACTGACTCGCTCACTCAATGCTGATCTCGCTAATGGACTAGATGACGCACTCACTAGCTTCGCTCGCTCACTAGCTGACTCGCTAACTGTATAGAATGACTCACTCACTATCACTTATTGTTCAACACACACCAAGCACTGATCCACGTGTCGAGAATTGTATTCTCATCTTCTCCCCCCCCCTCACGTACTCCACATGCATACTACCTCATGCTCCACATGTTGAAAGTTGTTGTTTAATCTATTTTGTCTCAACCCTTCCCTCCCAGCCCCCCCCCCCCCCTTTCCCCTAGCACCGCAATTCTTTTCAAGTTTCATCTTGAAACGGCTGCAGGGTTTTATTAAATGTTAGCAACGAACAAAATTACAAAATAATTCCAGGATTTTTTATAGCAGACAAAACGTCTTTCGTGAACGATAGAATATATCGGCTATTCTTGCATGACAACATAAATTATAGGCAATTGCAATGCAATATTTACTTTATAAATATAAACAAACGATGTTGGAGAGTTACTCTCGGCCTCTGTCCTTCCATTGTTTGCATGGTTCACAAACATACCGAAACCTTTAGGAAGCAATTTATAAACGTAATTCTATGCAGTTTTAACTAACTGCATTTGAAACTGTTGGTTTAACTTGTTTTAATTGGATGAGCGTAGCGAGCGTAGCGAGCGAAGCGAAGATTCCATTTCACTACACTGGAGAAAAAAATCCGGAATGTTTTTTTTTCTTTTTTTTCTTTTTTTTGTATTTTTGTGTGTTTGTAAACACGATTCCGGCTAAACCGATACTCCGATTGCGATGAAATTTTATGGAGGCCTTCGAAATCTCTGAACTTAGAACTGCCACGTTTTTGAGCGCAATCGGGAAATTTTTTCTCATAAAAAACGCAATTTTACGATTTTTTTCGATTTTTAAAAAATTTCTTCGACTTATAACACCTACATGCTTTATTCGATTGGAATGATTTTTTCACAGAACCTTAATTTTATGAATTAAGATATTCGTGTGAAATTTGAGCGTAATCGAAAAATTATTTCTCATGAAAATCGTAATTTTACGTTTTTTTTTTCTTTTTTTAAACAATTCTTTGACTTATAACACCTACATGCTTTATCCGATTGTAATGATTTTTTTACAGAACCTTAATTTCATGAACTTATACATTCGTGTTAAATTTGAGCGCAATCGAATAATTATTTCTTATGGAAATTGCAATTTTACGATTTTTGTCTTTTTTTAAAATTACGATTAATTAAAAAATTAAGTTAATTTTTTATTTAATTTAATTTAATTAAAAAAATTAAGTTAATTTTTTTTAAATTTAATTTAATTAAAATAAATCTTCGACTAAGTAATTGTTTTTTTCACAGAACAACAGAAAATCCGCGTAACACATGGCAGCTCAATGCACAATATACGCTCATCCAACAACGCGGCGGGACTTAAGCGTTTTCCTAGTTTAAAAACAAACTCTGTAGGAGACCAGTGGGAAATGTGTCTGTCTTTACTCTAAGTCTGAACGCAACAATATCAAGGCCTACACGTACTTTGACAATTCACACAACCAATACTAATATTTAACAATTCAGTAATTACTAGGAAAACCTAAAGTCCCGCCGCGTTGATGGATGAGCTTTTAAAAGTTTTTAGTTTGCGTGGGATATCTTTACTCTTGCAAGTGCTTTGTTTTGTTGCCTACGCATTGTAGGCGATTGTTGTCAAGTTTCTATTGTTTCTTGTCAATTGGTATTATTTACCGTAAAAAACTTATATTAAAAGCTTTATTTCTATGGATTCTGGCTAACTTTTTTTTAACTTTTTCTTTCAAAAGGTACTACATCACCACCTAATGCCAGTTAAATGAACGTTTTTTAGCCCACCCGTTTTGGGTTTAAAGGGAA
>JAMZAV010006378.1:0-86212 GCA_024449915.1 Sweltsa coloradensis
AAAATCTGGACTGTTCTACTATTGATTTTTCGTTATTTCAATTGTGTATTTAAATCGCGCAATATATTTTTAATTTTATTTTTTCCACAAAATTAGAAAGGCCTACGCAAGAGAGATAATGCAGAAAATTATTTTCATATACAAGGCAAACAGAGTTGTACAAATTTCGATGCTGCTGATTGAACTGCTTTGGATTATTTAAATAAGTTTGATAGATAAAACTCGAGACCCTGATGACAAATGGCTGCAGAAACAGCACTGTTTTGTAGGCATGCATCTACTAGCTAGTTATTTGTTAAAGACTGTTTCGTGATTAATGATTCCAAAATATGTGACAATATTTTATGGTCTCTGATGTGCCGTTTAATGCAAAGCGTTCTAGCTGAGACAATTAACAAACCAGCAATATAGGCAATTGGGAATAGAAAACACTAAAGCAAATAATGCATTGGTTGTTATTGGGTGGTAACCTCCTGCACAATACTGTGCAGGAATCTTCTGGAACTTGTGTACACCTCAGAGGCCTTGGCAAGCTGTTCCGTCCGTGGCCGCAAGCCAAAAGGATTAGGAAAGGCGGCGGCGGAGGCGAGGGAACCACTCTACCAAACTGGCAATAATGCTATTATTGGTATGTATAGCCTCTTTTAAATATGGTCACTGTCTTGGCATTTTGGTCAAGTTTTTCTTTCTTTCAATAAATTAGCCGGGCATGCATTGTTAATTGCACAGTTGCCAAGACTGTTGTCAAAAACACATAGGCCTGAACGATTTATAAATATATTAGTATGTTACAGAGAAAAACAGTACACGTAGGTACGCGGAAGTAGACACCAAAATGCACGTACGCAAACTGACAATTTACTCAAATTGATAATAAATAAGTACTGTTTGTATGAACTGTCGAGTAAATATAGGCCTAGGATCAAAATAATTAATTTATAAATTTGTTTAAGAGGTTGATTGGTGGCTGGTATTGATCATTTCACATTTACCGCATTTTTTGCGGATAGCCTCGATGAATGTTTGGGAGATCATGCCTCCACGTAATGAGCTAGCACGACTTTAATATATGCCTTATTAAATTTTACTAAGTCTTTAAGGTAGGCCCTACTTAAAATAAGCTGCCTTCATTTTTGGAAGCAGCTCAATGCCGATTGTATCGATAGTTTTAGAGATCAGTTGTGTGCTATTTTTTCCGAACCTGTGGGCAAACGGCAAAATGCGAGGGTAACGGTGCTGCGATCCCTCGGCCGTGGCATTCTAAGTTTGGAAATATTGTTGCTTACAATAGGCTTGGGCCTAGTTTTTAAAGTTTCTAATTCTGAAAAGTGTATTGGATTCTTCATGATCATTTCTTCAACAATGCCATGACATCTAGTACTATTCAAATTATGTATGTTACAGATTTAACCATCTCCCAGGGCAAAGCCAGCCACTGGAAGATCCAAGATCCGTCGGCATGTGTCGCCGCCATGGGGAAATCATCAAGTTGTCGGCGGTCCGGGTCCCTGATCAAACGGAGGGTGAAAACGGAGAATGATGCGCGTGTTTAACTGACCCTATATTGACAATAATTTTTACTCTTCTTACTACTAGGAAGCTTCCAAAACGCTTTTTTTAGTAGCGTTGATGGATGAGCTTTTTAATTATAAAATGTTAATATTAAGGCTATTCCAGAGCACTCTTACTGATATTTTAAAAGTCAACGGAAAATGGCTAAAAGTTGGTTAGATGAAAGCTGAACTTGAATAAAAAACGGAAAAAATAACTTTTTTTTGACGGGACAAAAGCTCTATTTTGGCCATTATATGCAAATTTTGGGTCAATACGAAAATGAATGTTTTAGATGCAATATTTAATTTTTAGCTATGCATTTTTTTTATTGCTTCAACACACCTTTGTGTCTGGACTAATTACAAGGGAAAATAATTTTATGAAATAACTTTTGATGGACGATTTTTTTCGTGTTCTGGTTCAAAACTCATTTTTGTACCATGTGACAAAAAAAAATCGTACATCGCGCATTATTTCAGAAAATTATTTTCCCTTATACTCAGTCCAGAGACAAGGGTGTGTTGAAACAGTAAAAAAAAATCATAGCTCAAAACTAAATATTGCATCTAAAACATTAATTTTCGTATTGACCCCAAATTTGCATATAATGGCCAAAATAGAGCTTTTGTCCCGTCAAACAAAAGTAATTTTTTCTTCTTTTTTATTTAAGTTAGTTTTTAGCCTTAATTTAAAATAATAAAAACATATTAACACGGAACATACAAAGCAATCATTAGGTCTGTTGGATCTTTGATTGTTTGTAACAAGGCTGAGAGTAAGGTATACAATCTCCTGTGAAGTTTTCATACAAGGCTGTGAGAAAGATCTAAAATCTATATTTTCGTGCTATTTGGGCGGATTCTGACCAAACTGGTGGGGCTACAACGTTCATATTTCACATGGACATTAAGGTAAGGGTAATGTATTGACTTTTGAAAGAAAAAGTTGAAAAAGTTAGCCAGAATCTATAGAAATAAAGGTTTTAAAATTTAACACCTCAAAAAACTCAAATTAAAACCTTTATTTCTATATATCCTGGCTAACTTTTTTAACTTTTTCTTTCAAACTTCAATACATCACTATGACCTTAATGTGCATGTGAAATATGAACGTTGTAGCACCACCCGTTTGGTCAGAATCGGCCCAAATGTCACGAAAATATCGCACTAAAAATCGAAAAAAATCGTAAAAGTACGATATTCATGAGAAATATTTCTTCAATTGTACCCAAAAACGTAGCAAGTCTAAGTTCAGAGATTTCGAAGGTCCCCTAAAATTTTCATCAAGATCGCATATCCCGTTTGCCCGGTAGAGAGCGAACAGACAAAAAAAACAAAAAAACACCCGAGCTAAATTTTTTTGGGGGTCGGTGAAATTGAAGTCTTCGCTTCGCTCATCCAATTAATTAAGCGAGCGTTTCCATTTGACTCTGCCGGAAAAAAGTAGTCACTGTTTTTTTGTTTGTTTGTCTCGCCATAACGTTCGAACGGAGGTTCGAATCGAGTAAGAATATGCCGGTTTTTCTTTCTTGATTCAGAATGATATGCATAATCTTGTTGTTATAGTTAGTTAGTTATTAGGGTTTAAGAGCACACAACACTAAGGTTATTAGTGCCTGTGTTCTCTTTTAGAGTGATGTGCTATTTTTTAAATCTATTATACAGCTTTGATGAATAAAAATAATTAAAAACATTGGTAATATTCTCAGATTCATCAGATAAATTTTCTTTTAAATTTAGGTTCCTCTCGTCCATGTGTTGGGGACATTTTCCTAAAATGTGCTTAACAGTTAAAATCTCACCACACTGCTCACATGGGGGTGGATCTTCGCCTCTTAAAAGGTATACTTGAGTTGAGATGTGTGTGTCCAATGCGTAGACGGGTCAGAACAACCTTTTCGCGTCGAGAAGAGCGCCTTGAAGACATCCAGGGTGTTACATCGTCTTTTATTTCACGAAGCTTATTATTTTGCATGATATGCCATTCTTTGCACCACTTTTCTTTAAGTTTGCGTTTGAAGAATGCTTTTAGATCTTGTTGCTATAAATATACAGCCTCTGCAAAGTGTAAATGATGCTCTAGCTAGAGCATACTAATTAAGAATTCTATCCACAATGCAAAGATGATCCAGATAGCGCTTTTTGCGGTGTTTTTATTTGCAGATTGATTCGCAAGCAGCACTGTAGATACAAAGATCGCAAAGGCAAGCTACATCATTCGGTAGGCCTTGTATAATCTACACAGTTTGATGTACAAACTAGGCTAGGCTCGGCTCCAAGCTGCTTCGCTTTGGAGAAAGGACTGTTATTTAGTTTCATTTGGTTATTACAGCATTCTACACAAACTGTTATTTATCAAAACAAAAATCAATAATCCAATAATTATTGTCACTGTCAGCAATACTACTCACTGTGGTATATGCACATTCATATTCCACGCCATACTGTTATGTTGGCGGTGTGCCTACAAAGGTATATCTAGATGGCAGTGACACTTGTGAGGGGTGGGGTTAGTCGGCGCAATGTTGCAGCCACTGTGAAAGCATGATGTTGTGCACACTGCACCGGTTATTCTATCTGCTGCTACTCTTCTAATAAACTAATTATATCACACTATATTGTGTTATGTTAATTGCTTACATACACCACAAAATGGCGACGAGGTTGGGATACAGTTGTTGGAAGATGTCAGGTCAGTAGGTTAAGCAGTAATTCAATATCAACCGTGCTAGGCCTTGGCCTGCTTTTGCCCAAGCTCTTCCTGTTGTGAACTATGACGCCAACTGTAACTGCCCAGCCTGTTTGCCTGGGTACGTGTGGCTCATGCCCAGTGCTTGTTAAGGAGGACCTAGAAGAGTGGTAAATTTTCAAAGAGAAAATTGGGTTGTAGGCTACTTTGTGGCTAACGGCATATAGGCCTAGTAGACGATGACCGAAAGAAGGCCATCCTGTTTGCTAACACAGGAGATATTGTTTACCAAAGTATACGAGAACTATGTAACCCGACGACGGTGTCATACCAACAGGCAATTGAGACCTTAGATGGCCCTATCCGCCCAAGACCAATGTCTATTGCGGAAAAAGTTAAGTTTGTCTCAAAATAATGTCCGCACCCATCCACCAGTGTTGGAACGGTCACAGCCCAATGCCGGTCGAACATTAACATTCCTGTTTGCCCAGTGTGCAAGAGGTACTTTGGAAGCGTCAGAAACTTCATCTTAGAGAGCCTAGTTGCTGAGATCGTATTACCATGCATCGAATCCTTACAACTTTTAAAAGACATGACAAAAAGGAGGAGAAGAAAGGTGCGTTAGCCTTAAAGTACGGAATTCCTAATTCGACTTAATCTACGATTGTAAAAAATAGGGACAAAATAGAAGACGCCTTCATCAAGTGTGGTGGTAGTGGGTGTAAAAGGCAGAGACTACGATACGAGCTTAGTCACCGACATCGCCGTCCTTCGTCTGGAGTCTTCGTTAAACCTTAGCACCAGGGTGAACCTGGTCTGCGTGGACTGGTAGAAATCTCTAGAGCGACGGCAACTCAGAGATGGATCCGTCGGCGTTGTAAGTAGACTTCGTACAATCTTGTTCGGTACTTCATTTGAGAAGCAGAAACAGAATAAACACTGCGGGGAGTTGCATTATAAAATATAATCCCTAACATGATGAACATTACGATGTAATTTGACTCTGTATGGCCGTCCTAATGCGTGTCTACGTAAAACTAGTAACTTGGATACGGCACTTTCTAGCTGATGAGGAATTACGGGAAGGTGGTGAAAGGATACTGGCACTTCTCACCGTCACTCCGGACGAGCAGAAAACGATTGAGGAAGCCACCAGAGGCCACCAGGCCCTAGATGGTTCGAAGAGCGCCGGCAACGTATGACTGCCTCCAACTTTGGTAAAGCCTCCTGGTCCACTGGTCAAGAGGATCATGTATTCCGTTCACTTTAATTTGGCTGCTGTAGAGTGGGGAAAAGAACATGAAAGTTCTGCCATTGAGCAATACGAGGAGATGATGAACGTACAAGTAGAAGCTTGTGGAATATTCATTGATCTCGAAAAAGGGTACCTTCTGATGGGGTTGTGGGTAGAGACAAAATCATTGAGGTGAAATAGCCCGTATCCAGCCCGATGTATGAGCCCACTACGTGCGATAAAGGAGTAAAAAAACTTCCAAATTAATTAATTCCATATTGGAACGGTTTCATCAATAGCAATTTAGTAAAGTTTTGTTTTGTTTTCATAGAGATACAAGGCCATTTGAAAATCGCTGATTGTACGGAGTGCGATTTCATTGCATGGACACCAGCTTGGTGTCTTCCAGTGGCCTAAGCATGACGACGTTCAAGTTGTGGACGACAGTTTCAAATTTTTGTCTCAACACAATGCAAACGGAAATTCGATTCTAAACTGGACTATTACAACAACAATGCATTAAATACAACAATTTTGGAAAAAATAAAAATGATATTAATGAATGTATCTGTGAATTGTACTGTGTCACGTAGGATATATTAATAGTGTTTTGATACTTCGTTCTGAATCATTAGGCCTAATCATGTTGTTTAAACAAATATTATGCTTTTATAAGCTCACAATTTTAAGATGTTGACTTAAAATATATGGCCAAAACTGGAACATTATGTGGCCAAACTAGTACATATGTGGCCATAAGTGGAGAATCCCTGAAGGTTATAATAGTACCGTTAGCCTGCTGGCCAACTTCATGGTGAGTGATAGCTGCCTTAGCGTTGTCCTATAGCCTTGGTTAATTTTTCGAGTTGTGTTAGTGATTATAGCGGAGTGTAACTTTTAAAGAAACCAGCCCAAATGCAGTGATTGAAGTTCTATCGTGCAGCTCAACAAATAATTCTCTACCAAGATGGGTTTGAAGTTGTCAACTCACTTGTCTCAGCAAAAAAAACAACTATAAAATGCCTGCGGTGTATTTAAGCTTGGCCAATATATATCCACATTCACGATCTCAGCTCAACTCATCCAGCTAGTTGCTTTGTGTTGGGAAAAAGATTTTAATATTTGCCGGGAAAAGATGTTCGAGCCCATTGTAAGAGACCTTATAGACCTTGAAAACGATGGTGTTATGCTTCACCACGTTAAGTTGGTTCGTGGAGCTTTGGTTTGCATTCCGGGCGATAACTTGGGAAGTCACGGGTTTGGAGGATTTACAGAGAACTACTCAACATAATATTTTAATAATAACAGGCCTGTGCTGGTCAGAACCAGCCACAAGCGATATGGGGAGGGCAGGGGTTCCCCCACGTCGTGGTCGTCTCCGTCTGTGTCATCATCCGTACGTGTTATCATTGTCGTCGCCGTCGGGGAGGTAGTAAAAGGGAAGGGGAAAGTTCCCCGACGACGACCCAGAGCTCGCCGTTAGTTTCAGGGAGAAAAACTTACCCAATCACGGGCCAAAGCACTAGAAGGTTGCGAGTTTAAGTTTGATGGGCCATGTGAAAGAAAGACCATGGGTCTGAATAGCAAACATTAGGGGCCTACATCAATATCATAAGCCGAACACATGTTCCACGTCTACGTTGACCAGGGACCCAGCAGAACATGATTTTGTAGCCTCTCGCATGAAGTTTCTCCATGAAGAACTGAATGTCAATTACTAAATGGTGAGTAGAGAACATGACGTGGAGTGCCTGAAGTGCACTTAAACTATTTGAACATACCATGAAGCTTCCACATCTTTGTTTCATAATGTATTTCAAAGCTTCTCGTATGGCATACATTTCAGCAGTAAAAACAGAACACATGTCATGAAGTCTGAAACCAACACCACAGCCGCCATAATAGTAAAGCGCAACCAACCTTCGAGCCAGTTTTAGATTCATCAGTGAAAATGAATGTAAAGGTACGGTATTCGTGACAAATAGCTTGAAAATTACGTTGGAAAATTACATCTGATGTTATGGACTTATTATATCGGCAAAGGTCGAAACGAATTTCAGGTTCCGGAAGTAGCCATGGAGGGTTTTGGCTCAAAACGAAACTCAAAGATTGGGTCCATCAAAATTTAAAATTCTAAAAATATGTCTGCAACGTAATCCGACTGGAAGGGTCTGGAGGAGGGAGGTGTGTTGGTGGCTAGCTGTTGTGAGGTGTGTGATGCCTGGAGGAGGGAGGTGTGTTGGTGGTCTAGCTGTTGTGAGGTGTGTGATGCCTGGAGGAGGGAGGTGTGTTGGTGGTGGTACAGCACTTGGCTCTTGTGGATGTTAATGGACATGTACACCTTCTTGCTGCATTGGTTTCGGCGCTGCCAGTGTTCCGCAAATAACCGGCAAAGTTGGAAAATCCTTTTCCAGTTGGAAGGCTGTCACTTTGGATATAACGGAACTCTTCAAGGCCTGAAATATACCTGCAGCCAGAGCGACTGCATTGCGGGCTCAAGTGAAGTCCATCCCACTTAACTAATACCCTACAACCATAAAACTCAGGCCACAGATCTACAAACCTCATCCCGGAAGACTTGCAAAGCTCCCGTAATCCATAATTTACCTCTAAAGCCACTGCATTGGCACGACGCAGCTCTTCATCCTGCCTTACAAGCTTGTGGTTGTCTTGTGACCTATGTAGAATACCTGAAACAATAACCGCTATGGAAGGGTTAGCCCACTTCACCTGCTGGATGAGTTCATCCATATCTCCCACTATGTCTTCTGTACTCCGGTACCGTGACACGTCGTTCACTCCAGCATGGATCACCATTGTTTTGAAGAAGGGGGCCACATCCACTGCCACCGGGGTGAGCCTCCTGACCGTGTAACCGCCGTTGACATTGATGACGTTGTTGATGACAGCAGTAGCACCATCTACTAGCTTGTTAAGGTCCTTCACCATCGAGTCACCAACGATGACTGTGGGAGAAAGTCATCCCAGAAAAAAGAAATTGACAGAATTTATAGAAAATCACACCTATTCTTTTTGATCTGGTGGGATTAAATATTAAATTTATTATTGAAAGTCGCCTATTTTTACTTGTTCCGTAACATTAGTGTCAATGTACAAATAATATAACTCGCGGCCAGTGGCCGATTGACTTTCAAATAGTCCTTTGCCGTCTTTGTGTGTGGGCTCGAACTAGGGGAGTCGTTTCAAAAACGAGTGCATTCATTTCTGTCGCCTACGTAGCCAACTCAATGACATTGTTTTAAGTCATCAAATTCCAACTCGCAACCTTCTCGTGGTTTGGCTCGTGGTTAGGGGAGTTATTCTCCCTGAAACTAATGGCGAGCTCTGGTTTGTCGTCGGGGAACCCCTTCCCTTTGACTACCTCCCCGACGGCGACGACAATGACAACACGGACGGATGATGACACAGACGGAGACGACCACGACGTGGGGGAACCCCTGCCCTCCCCATACGCTTGTGGCTGGCTCTGACCAGCACAGGCCTGTCCACCCCTTGTCCCCCCGCGTCATCCCTTACGTCCCTCCCTTCGTCTCGATTAGCCAAGTTGCATAATATGAGACGTTAAGCAATATCCAATCAAAATAATAAAATTCAGTTAGATCAGCTAAAGTTGATTTGAAAAAATAATTTTTGTCCTGAGAAAAGTTTGTATTTTTGTACATGGTGGCCTATATACCAGACTATTTCTTTTTAACACACATTCCTGGATGTGTGCTAATGCAGTGCAAATATTTTGCTATAATTACAGCATCATCATTTTCGTCGGCAGATATGGCCGTTTTCTCTAGATATGATTTAAAAAATAATATTTTTGAATATTTCGATTTGAATTTGAAAGTAAAAAATAGTGGCAGATGGCCTGGACGTGGTATTTATTGTCAAAGCAGCGGCAGGTAGTTAAGTCTTTGGCGGGGGGGGGGGGGGGGGGAGGTGATGGTGCAATCAAACGAGGTGAAGGGGTTATGTTTCCGGAGACTAAAGAATTGTTGAAGTAGGCAGCAACTGAGCAGCTACTTTTTCCTGTAGCTCAGCTAAGAACGCATCTTTACCGGTCACCATTTCTTCGTCCGTAATGTCTGGTTGCTTGGGGACCGTCCAATAATCTAAACGAGTCAGATCGATGTCAGAGAAATGAAAATTGGAAGACGCATCAATAATGTGCATTTTTCACATACTTTGCCCTGCGGCGAGAAAACAGTCGGGCAATGGCTTAATAGCTTCTGGTGATCGCTACATGGGTAAATGCCCGTCTATGGGCGGGCAGGGCGGGAAGACTGAGTACTCTACTCGTGCACTGTGGATCGATTTTCAAGATCAAACAAACAAATCCAAAAATAATCTGAGCAAAGTCTTACGGACAAATGGCAGAATGTACCCGGCAGTCGCACAGATTATTAAAGTTGGAGGTTGTCATGTCATACATAGCAACCTTTGTTTCCATTATGGGGTCACAATATCTTATGATTAGGTACACCTGTGGAGGACTGCACACGGTGAAAAACAATAACCAAACTACTTTATCAATGGTTTGTTTGGATGAACATGATTTATTTCGAAATACATTCAGGCAATTTTAAAAATAGTCCATATTATTAGAAGTTTTAGGGCACTTTAACAGCAGAAATAGTCAGTCGTATTTCAATATCTCTTCAAGAAGATTATTGTAATAAACACATTTTTTAAAACTTGACATAGGTTATATTTTATTTTTTAATGAGTGTCAAAATTCAAAAAAAATCAGTTTATGCCATTCCGTGCGATTGTGGTAAAGACCTTTTTTGGTGAATCAAAGAGCCCCATTAAACATTCGTACCCCAAGAACACAAAAATAATGTTAACAAAAAAATTTATCAGCCATTTCATGTTAGCTAAACATTATGAAAGTCCAGAACATCATTCTATAAAATGGCATGAAACCAAGATTATTTTAAAAGAGTAAGATATGTAAAGAGAAAAATCAAAGAAGCCGCTGTAAAAAAAATAATTTAAATTCAATCAGTCAACCAAGCTATGATTACCAAGTGCTTTCGAATCCCCATCTAAAATAAAGAAGTTGCTATGGCTGTAAACAGAAGAATTTGTAACAAGAACCTGAAGAAAAAGCTCGAGTAGCTTTGAAATATCGTGCAAATATAAAAATAAAAATAAACCTGTGTCAAGTTTTAAAAATGTGTTTATTGTAATAAAAATCCTGGTTAAAGTAAGGTGCATTGGGAAGGTATTATGGTGTTATAGTGAAACATTTTTCGACGTCGTTGTTGTTAAAAGGGGGTTTATGGTTATTCACGATAAATCGTACAGTTAGACAATCACTAATGCACCCCTGGCGAGGCACACAGTCTGGCTTCTATGGTTTACCCCGCCGCCTAGGCCTCGCGTCCCCTGCCTCCAGCGCGGGCCCTGGTCACCCACTGCCAGCTAGGCCTACAGTCGGGTATTTGAAAACACAACAGTAAACTACGATTTTTCTAATTGTTGTGAAAAAAATATAATTTTTTTCAATCTAAAAAGTAAATCTAGTGTAAACTTATCTTAACTAAAAGGGATATAGGGTTCCCACGAGAGGCAGTACATGTCTGCTAAAGGTATATTGAGTCCTCACAGAGACGTACCAAAAAGCACATCTACCTAAAAAATTTCAAGACCAAAGCTGCAATACTAGAAAAGCCGCGTTGGCATCAGTATGCACACACGCCGGATGACAAACCGTTTTATCAAACCACATTAGTTGGCCCTGGTTATGAAAGATAGCAGTATTTATAAATTTGAAATTACTCAAGAGGTATGTAAATGGAATATTCCTTGGTCAACTAAGTGCCTCTGACGTATATTAGTACCAGTAGTTTTAGGGCACTTTAACAGCTAAGATTATTCGCGCCTCCAAGATAAAACAATTTCTATAAATGTGAGTTACGGTACCATCATGTATACATCTTTCCAATGGGTAAGGGGTGACTCGGAGGGACAAGGGGTGGACAGGCCTGTGCTGGTCAGAACCAGCCACAAGCATATGGGGAGGGCAGGGCTTCCCCCACGTCGTGGTCGTCTCCGTCTGTGTCATCATCCGTCCGTGTTGTCATTGTCGTCACCGCCGGAGAGGTAGTCAAAGGGAAGGGGAAAGTTCCCCGACGACGACCCAGAGCTCGCCTTTAGTTTTAGGGAGAAAAAACTCCCCTAATCACGGGCCAAACCACGTGAAGGTTGCGAGTTAGAATTTGATGGACCAAAAAAAGCTAGAAAAGCCCAATTTTGAAAGGGAAATAAGTGCTCTGTATAATTGCAGCATAATAGTTCGGTCTGCCCCCCATGAAGTATTGGTGAGAGCACGGAAATATTCAAGGATCTATTGCATTTTGATTTTAATTGTTGAAGTGAGTTTTCCATTTTACTTTTCATCGAAAACCATGCCCAAAACACGAGCAGGGTGGGGAAAGAAAAGGTCTTGTCCAAGCATTTTAAGATTTGGTGGCAAGTGGATTCCCCTATTACGAACAAAAATGAATACATCCAGTTTTGGAAACTGAAAATTTAAAACCCTTTTTTTGACCATGTTTAAAAGGCATCTGATGTTTAATTGAAGTTTCCTTCCTATGGAACTATGTATGATGCGTTGAATAAAATTGTAAAACATGTGTGACGAGGTGACACGAGCAGTGTGGGTAAAGATAAGGTCTTGTCCAAGCATTTTAAGATTTGGTGGCAAGTGGATTCCCCTATTACAACAAAAATGAATACTTGCAGTTTTGGAAACTGAAAATTTGAAACCGGTTTCCTTGGAACATGTTTCAAGGCGTCTGAGTTTTAATTGAAGTTTCCTTCTGTTGTAGTAGGGCTGGTCCCCGATAGGCCTATTTCCCAGCAGTGTAACACGATACTCAACGCCGCTAGCGGCGGGACGACACTAACCATGTACTATCATGTATATGTAGCTTGTGTATCTACTATGTTAACTTTCATTGCTTTGACTTCCGTCTTACGTTTCTGTAACGTTTTCTTGTTCTTACTAATAAACTTTTATACTCCGTGCTCGGGGGTGTGATTATCCCCAAAAATTCCCACCACACGATTATTCCAAATAGGTTATGGGGGCCCAGTACGTCGTTAATACGTAATGTGTGCTTAGGAATGAGCGTATAGTTTAAGTGTTGTGTCGGTAAACAACAGTGAGAAGTGTAAGTTTCACAGTGTGCGGGAAAAGTAGGCCTAGGCCCTAAGCCCCCTGTACACGATGTCGGATAACGAACGTGCATCAGGAACTGTTGAAGGAGGCATCAAGAAACTAAACGGAGTAATGGTTTTTAAGACTGGAAGATTTAGGTGAAAAAAATATCTAAAAACAAAAGGGTGGGGGGAAGCCATTGAGCCCGCACGAAACGTAGATGGAACTGCGAATCCAGTGGACCCGGGAAGAACGAAAAGCCGCACACCATTTGTTTGATAGTGGAGCCTAGCTGTTAACGTACGTACAGTCAGCAAAAGTGCAAAGGAAGCATGGTCAAATTGTGTACAGCCTAGAAGATAAAGGCTGGGCAGGCGTTGCGGTTTGCAGCGTACATTGTGGTTCATGCAGACTTGAAAACTTTAAGTCCATGGAGAAATACATCGCCAAAGTTCGTCATGGCACACCAACTGGGGCGATATTGACGCAAAATTAGTGATGATTGGCTGGTGGCGATTCTCTTGAGTGGGTTGCCGGACGAGTATGGCCTATGATCATGGCAATTGGGCAACAGTGGCACTGGGGTTAAGAGTGAAACCATCAAGACAAAGCTGCTGCAAAGAAGCAAAAAGGCGAAAAATGCTAATGGTTTAAACTCTGATGAAACGGCGTTATACACTAAATTCAAGAATTAGATGCGCAGAAGAAAAAAACAAACAATAAGAAGCAGGAAACAACAGCTGATGTGAAGAAGGTCACAAGGCTGTGGACTGCCCTACAAAGAAAACACAGCACAATCAGAAAAAAGTATCAGAAACAAGGAAACCAGTTTTCACTGTTAACAGCATGCCATGCAGAAATTAAACGCACAAAATGGTATGTGAACAGTTGTGCAAGTGGGCACATGAGCAAAAAGTAAAGACAAGATGGTAAACTTTCTGAAAAGGGCAAAGGCCTAACTGTGACGGTGGCAAATGATGAATTACTCTGTAGCACCAGGTCAGGACATGTGCCCGTGAGGTTAAAGGCAGGTAATGCAGTTGATCATATTTCTGAAGATTGCATGTTCCAGGGTTGGCAACCAACCTCTTGTCAGTGGCAGTATGGTTCATAAGGGACAGGAATGTACTTTTTACTGCGACATCAGGATGTCAGATATACAGTGCTGAAGATTTCCGTGTTCAGGGTACAGTTTTAGGATCAGCAACAGAAGTTTGTGGAGTGTACGAGCTGGACACCAATGATGAAGCACAAAAACGCGGGATGTCTGACGAAAACCGATGTAGGCCTTGGCCTACAGGAGGATGTACAGAAGACTTAGAAGATCTGAGACTGATGCAAGTTGTGAGTTGTGGCACAGAAGACTAGGGCATCTGCAACGAACAAGGTATGCTAGAAATGAAAAATCTTGCCATTGGTGTGAATTTTTTCTGTTACTGAAAAACAGAAGCCGTGTGTCGTTGTTGTTCATTGGGAACAACTTTTATTCAGAAAAAAAATTCCCCAACTTTACCAGCACGGTTGAATATTCCGTGCCCAAAATCTTGAATGGAACGAGTTCCAGCGATGAAACTGGAAATAAGGAAATTCAAAACATGGATTTCAATTCTAAAAAAATTCCCAGCAACACCAGTAACCACCTCTGGCTGACTTCTGGTGGAATTACCCTCCTGGCAGAACCCCTACTAGTTGTGTGTGTGCGAGTAGGTAGCCCTAATCGAAATGTCAAGTAAAAAAATTACCCTACCTACCCATTCAGTGTCATTTGTTCATTGATCACTCAAAAAATTGTACATGAAAGACTACAAGTGAAATTTTAGGTTAGGCATGACTTTAGTTTTGCCCCTTTCAAATATCAAAAAGAGCATTGTTGATTTTAGAAGTGGTAAGATTTTGTAAATGGCATTATGTGGTTCTTCACTATTATAAATTATTGACAAAAAAACACGTGAAAATCTAGTTTTAAAAGCAAACATTTGCAATGTTAAATCAAAGTTTTTGGGTCATGCGCACCCGATCCGCACTAGCTGGGAGCATCCCTCCCCGAACTACCATTGTGCCAGGATACATACTTTTTGTAAAATTGAGCCATGGGCAATTACAGAAATATCTTTTTGTTGCCCCCCAAAATGTACTTCCGGGACTGCATGCACATACTCGCATGGGACTGAGAGTCACTTTTTTGCTTAAAGGGGTATTTAACCGCTAAACTCAAAAAATATATTTCATTCAGGCTAACTAGTAATGAATTTAGCAATTAACAGAAAAATTATTGGGGCCACCATGACCTCCCAAAAAATTGTCAAACATGAAATTTTTTGAGCTAGGTCCCATCGGCAAAAATTCCCATAAGAAATAACATGGGGACGATCTTTATGCCCCGTGACCTTGGAGGATTTTGATCCAAAAAATATTGGCCATTATTGACGTACTTGTCAGCCTTTTCTGTAAATTCTCTATATTTTGTTTTGTAATTTGGGCAAGTAGTTCGGTCAAAAGATGCTGATTACCAAGATGGGGTGTGATTTTGGAATGCATATTTTAACGTGTTTGAGGGTATATTTGGGCGC
The DNA here is from genome assembly GCA_024449915.1 of Sweltsa coloradensis. Taxonomy (NCBI): domain Eukaryota; kingdom Metazoa; phylum Arthropoda; class Insecta; order Plecoptera; family Chloroperlidae; genus Sweltsa; species Sweltsa coloradensis. The sequence continues at coordinate 15,227 of JAMZAV010006378.1, forward strand.
AGTTTCAAGACACGATGCTATAAAGGGGTATTTTAGATTGGTACTATGCTCTAGTATCAATGTGGACCGAAAAAAAAGCAGGTTAAAGTCGATTTAGGAAATATCCCAAAACACCAATTTTCGCCAATTTCTGGATCAAAAAAATAAAAAAATTCGTGTTAAATCACAGTTACAAGATATAATTTTTTAAACGGTCATTTAAGTGTAGTATTGTGCTATAGATCACGTGGTAAAAAATAATTTTTGGTGTTTTTAGCCCCTTTAAATCTTGTCATATTTTGTTGAGTCTTGTGCTTCTCATGGCAAGACAAGAACCAAGTCCAACTTCTAAATTGGATTTAAGTACATGAGTTCTTTGCTTAGGAAATTGTAAACGGTGACTTTGGAGCCGTCCTAGCAACGAGGCACATAATAAATTCTAAGATTGTTCCGAATTAGCATTGTTGATTCTGGTGATGTCCGCGGGTGGAATCATGATCCAGCTTGATTGATCGGTGTTTCCTACTTAAATATGACGGTCTCTAGTTAGTCATTGTTCGCTTGTAGTTAGTGTCGGCGCCTGCACGGTTGACTTGGTCTGCATTAAATGTAATGTCCCCCATTGAAAATCAGTTCTATGACTGAGTTGGTAGACTCTAAATACGGATTTATTTATTTATTAATACCAGTTTTTGTCCCATTGTTTTAGGAGCAGAACTCCAATGAAGAACTGGAAAAACTCAGGATTTTTTGTCTATCGCAAAATGAGACCCTTGTGACTGTAGTAAAAGCTATGCACGGGATTTTCCAATCGTCGCAATGTTACATCATTGAGAAGATGCCGGATACCGATGGTACGCAAACCCTTGCAATAATCACTCTTTTCACTAATTTAGTTCCTCTTGTCATCAACTCATGCACTCGTATAGTTACGCATTTCATTTCAGTTCAGTTCAGATTTTTTAGCATCCGTGTAGGTTACATTGTAACATTGCATTAATTATTTTTATCTTTGAATTTTCCTTATATAATTATGAGATATTGTTGAGGATGGCGTTGTAAGTCAGACTGACTCACACGGGCATACACCCCAAATCGACTCTGGGTGTAGCTACTTGTCATGAACAGACTACAAACTGTCTCATTACCAGGATCGTTTGTGTCTCGGGAGGTTCAGGATCGACGGTGAACATGGATTACCCATTTGTAAAACGCAGTTTAAACCAGGGATCTAGCTCAAATAGATTTTTAAATGAGGTGGACTATATAGAGCTGAGCTAACGAGCTGAGCTGTAGGGTTGAGCTGTTGGGCTGAACTATCGGGCTGCGAGTTATAAGCTGAATTATCAAGCTGTGCTATCGAGCTGTGAGCTAGTGAACTATCAAGCTGATAAACTATCGCGCTGAGCTCTCAAGCTGAGCTGTTGGGCCGAGGTATCGGGCTTTGAGCTAGTGAGCTATCGGGCTGAGCTATCGAGTGTGAGCTAGTGAGCTATCAAGCTGATAAACTATCGAGCTGAGCTGTTGGGCTGAGGTATCGGGCTGGGAGCTAGTGAGCTATCGGCAGTCTTAGGGACGCCACTTTTAAAAAGTAGCATGCTATCGCTAACGCAACATGCTCCGAAAAATTAGCTTCGCTACTTTTTGATACTTTTTTTCAGATGTAGTGACGCTACATTTGCGCTACACAAGAAATATAGCGTGCTACTTTTCCGCTACATGTTAGTATTTAAACGGGTTGTGTCTAGATCTCAAATTATCCCATTTTTAAGCCTTTTGACGTCGTGCCGAGATGTTTTTTGACTCCATTTTTGTCAACTCGATCGTGATCTATCATCAAAAGCGCATAGTTTTGGTTTCCATTGTGATAGAAGGCGTTCTTTCAACGTTTAGGCTAGCTAGAGTCTTTTAAGAATTCTAGGCCTAACGAGATCAACATTCATATTGCACTTCTTCTTTTCAACATGTTTTTCGCGGAATCACTGCAGAAGAATGCGACAAACAACTCTAGCCAGGTTCGGAATAGGCCTACTGGTGCCGGACAATAGTGATATAGCCCAGAATATCCCAATGGGAGGGGGGACATAAATAAGACTGTAATCATTTCATTTTAATGTGCAATACAGACAATTGGCGTAATTATTCAGCGGCTTACGCTATAAATCAATAATACAACTTCTAATTATTGTGGATACATCTTTGTTTACGACCCTGAAATAGCACTCGCGATGCACCAAGCAATTTAATAATCACTGCAATATTTTTGGTAAAGTCAGCTACGAACACCCAATGTGACAGATCGCTTGCATCCTTCGGACGACGCAGGGGAGAGAGAGGCTCGCTCTCTCGAAGAGGGAGCGAGGAAGATGGTGTGCAAGTGAGACTAGATTACAGGCCGGTCTACGGCGAGCACATGACGTGGCAGCGGGTGTTACAAGTTTGTTTGCAGTGCCGACTTTTGACTTTACGTGGTACTGGGACTGCTGGCGCCGGAACTTAAAAAGTAGCACAAATATCACGCTAACACTACAAAAATTGTAGCATGCTATTGCTACCGCTACAATATGCCCCCTTAATAAAGTAGCGCGCTACTGGCTCCGCTACACGTAAAAGTAGCATGCTACATGTAGCGCGCTTCTCCCCAAGACTGGCTATCGGGCTGAGCTAGTGAGCTATTGAGCTGAGCTATCGGGCTGTTAGGTAGTGAGGTGAAATTTTACTTTTCAAAATAATTCATTTACATTTTATTTACGTATAATTTCAATCGAAACCACACTGTGCTGTTTTCTTGTGTCCTCATATACATTATTATGTCATAAAACATCTATCTGCCCAGTAGTGATGCCTCCTCCTTTCAACCTTCCTACATTTTGTGGATCACTTTCACATACAATGTTGAATTAATATTGGTCAATATCATTACTAATAGGCAGACACATTTTGGTAGGCCTACACCAGTGCCCTTCTAAATACCGTAGTCCACTTATGAAATCAATATAAAAATTTGTTGGTTTATCCTAACAGGTGCCGACTGCCACGTCCTGACGGATGACAAACACATATTTAAGGGCCTTCTCTTCATGACAGAGGGGATGAAGAAGACCATGTCGGCGTACCCAGAGTATATCGGGATTGATGCCACATTTAAGCAGCTAGACATAAGAGCACCGGTGTTTATCATTCATGTGGAAGACTCAAACGGCAAATCAGAAATTGTTGCCGTCTGCATACTCGTCTCCGAAGATAAGGAAAGTCTGGGGTGGTTTTTTAAAACGTTTCAGACCAGTAATCCATCTTGGGTAACGCGTTGTATAATGGCAGATAAAGATCTACAAGAAAGGGACATTCTGAAGGAACTTTTCCCTGATGCTTATGTCCTGATCTGCATTTACTATGCCCTGAGAACATTTGGTCGCGAAGTATTCTGTGCCAAAATGCAAATAACCGCTGGTGAGCGAGCGAGTCCTAGCATTAAATTTGTACAGCGAATGGTTTACGCAAGAAATAACGATCACTTTGAAACGCTACAAAGCGACATAAAGTCCTCTGTGGCAGAAAACATAATGCTATACTTTGACAAAAACAGGTTGTGTATTAAGGACGAGTGGTCAAAATGTGACACATTCAATACTACCAATTTCCAAAACAAGACAAACAACAGACGAGAAGCCATAAACGGAAAGCTCAAAAGTGTAATTGAATGCTACTCATCCCTAGAAACTTTTGTGTCACGATTTTTTACAATTTATAACGCAATGAGTGATGAAAGAGACCAGGCAGCTGCTAATGCCATAAACAAGAGGCCTGTTTGCCCGTACCCTGCCGGAAGTCCCGAAGAAATTTATGGTCTCACCCTCACCGATTATGAGCATGTAATTGCCCAAATGCAGTTTGCTCCAAAAGTAAAAGTCCCACAAGACGACAACGGGACATACAAGATTGAAACCTCTCGTGGCCCAGTACAGACCACATCTACTTCGTGCACATGTGCAGATTCCAGATCCATGATGCTCCCTTGCCAACACATTTTAGCCGTCCGAAAAAAAGAGGACAAAGAGCTGTTTCTTGACACCTTATCTGCCACGCGTTGAACGAAGGCATAGTACACCACGCACCAGCGTGAGTTTGTGCAGGAGATTGTCAATGAAGTTTCTGTAGGAATGCCTACTTTGGTTAGGACCCCACACCGAAAACCAAAGAGTCAGCATGAGAAGTTTCGGGCAACTTCCCAAGTGGTTCGCGGCCTTGTAGGATTAGTGTCAGAAGAAACTAGATCCAAATTAAAAAACGATCGAGCTTCTAATAATTATTCAGTAAGCTTGGTTGAAGAACACTGAAGTGAAAGTTACTCTTGTAGAAGTAGAAAGAACACACACTTCTGATTTGGATTCAGTTTGACGAGAGCGTGGACGCTGGCGAACTCCCAACCACTTGTGAGCCGCTGTTCCGCAAAGAAGACGGGTTGCTTTTCCAACAGGTCCCTCTCATTCTCCTGAAGAACAGACGCTTTTCCTCTAGTCGCCATCTCCAAAGTCCAGACGCTTATCCTCCAGTCTACCTCACATTCTCCTGACGTACAGACAGTTGTTGTCGCAGAGCCTCAAATTCAGGATAAATTACAACACAACGAATGCCCAGTGACCTATGATGAAGAAAACCAATGTCCAAATTATAGCAAGGTGGTCATGCCATCTTCTATGTTTTGATCAGTTCTGCAATTTAAAAAAATGGTAGAGGAGGAAGGTCAAAGGAAAGACTGATTTTCATAAGAAACTCGTGTCGGAGAAATGGCTGAAGTACTTCACAAACAGCAAATCAATTGAATGTCACAGCAAATTTGGAAAATAGCACAATTTATTTTCGCAATTCCTACCCACAATGCAAATGTAGAAAGACTATTTTCATTATAAATGCTCAGTGGACAAAAGAAAGAAACAGATTGGCTGTGGACTTGGTGAAAGGCATTATTACTGTTCAATATAATTCTAAAAATGTGAGCTGCATAGATTTCTATAACTTCTCATTATCGAAGCCTGCGGTCGCCTTACTGCAAAAAAATTCTTCTGCTGAGAAATACAGTTGGCACAACAAACCAGCAATTTCCGAGGCCGATTATAGTGCAGAACCAGGCACTTTTAAAATTTAGTTGCTAATTAGCTTAAAAGAAGTTAAAAAAAATGTAGATTTTTTTTAATAAATTCACTTTTCCATTCTAATTTGATTGATTGGATATTGCTTTACGTCTCATATATATGCAACTTGGCTAATCGAGACGAAGGGATGACGCGGAGGGACAAGGGGTGGACAGGCCTGTGCTGGTCAGAACCAGCCACAAGCATGTGGGGAGGGCAGGGGTTCCCCCTCGTCGTGGTCGTCTCCGTCTGTGTCATCATCCGTCCGTGTTGTCTTTGTCGTCGCCGTCGGGGAAGTAGTCAAAGGGAAGGGGTTCCCCGACGACGACCAAGAGCTCGCCATTAGTTTTCAGGGAGTGAAACTCCCCTATTCACGGGCCAAACCGCGAGAAGGTGTCGAGTTGGAATTTGAAGGCCCTTCCATTCTAAAATGCATTGTTCCATATCTACAATGACCTTAAAACCTGTAACCCTCCATTCCAAGTATTGATATTAGTATTAGTAGTTTTAGGGCGCTTTAACAGCTAAGATTATTCGCGCATCCAATATAAAACAATTTCCATATGTATGAGTTAACACCGTGTACACACCTTTCCAAGGGGAGGAACGTCAGGGGAGACGCGGGGGTACGACAGGCCTGCGCTGGTCAGAACCAGCCACAAGCCATTCCAAAAAAGTGCGGGCTATAAAAATTAAAAATTTACATATGTGTTAACAGTGAAAACTTTATTTTTTGAAAGGTGTCCTCTTTATTGTTTGGGCACATATTGTAACCCTAACGTAAGCTCAACTTGTAACTTCCAGTGTGTTGGGATGTTGACGTGTCACTATTAAGACCCCGTTTTTATTACTCGCTTCGAACGCAGGTTAAAACGAAGAGCGTAACCAAATTGTGTTTACTGCCAACCGTGAACCTGCGTAATTGCTTAGTTGTTACCCTTAATAACAGAAGCGCTGCAAGATATACGCCTTCTTTACGATAATGTGACTATCTAGAAGGCTTCGGATAGTGGGCGTGACCTCGTTGGGTAGACGCGTATTTTTGTATTTCATAACATAACCTATAAATTTGTCTCTTGCATGTTGATGGTTCTACATCAATTGCTCGGTGTACTCGTTGCACTAATAGGCAAATGGTATGCAGGAAGAATACGTTTTTAAGATGGATTACGGTCAATGAGAAGAAGGAGGATGCTAATTTTAAAACAGATTTTGAATTTGCAAGAAGCTATGCGTATGCCTAGAAGAAAACAACGACGCTGTTTGAAATTCATTCATCATCAATTGTTTAGGGAAAAAGTCGTTCCTAGGTTGCCCAACGACAAGTTTCAGGCGAATTCCTGACTGTCAAGAAAAACATTTACCACGTTGTGTTTCGACTTTAGAAATTAGCTGAAGAAGAGAGACAAGCAAATGAGGAAGTCTATTTCTGTAGAAAAAATGACTAGCAGTACTGAACCTACTGAACACCGTTCAAATGACCATCCGAAAAACAGGCCGAGAAACCCATTCAAAAATGGTCGCCCTGGCGTGAAATGGTTCAGTTATTTAGGGTTTGTTATTAGGGTTTAAGGGCACACAACACTAAGGTTATCAGTGCCCGTATTCTTATATATGACATGTTATTTTTAAATCTTATTGTACAGCTGTGTTGATTTCAGGTATTTAAAAACATTGGTTATGTTCTCAGATTCATCAGATAAAATTTCTTTTAAATTAGGTTTTAGTTTAAAATCATTCCTCTCGTCAATGTGTTGAGGACATTCTACTAAAATGTGCTTAACAGTTAAAATCTCACCACACTGCTCACAGGGTGGTGGGTCTTCACCTTTTAAAAGGTATCCTTGAGTGAGATGTGTGTGTCCAATGCGTAGACGGGTCAGAACAACCTCTTCGCGTCGAGAAGAGCGCCTTGAAGAGATCCAAGGTGTTAGAAGCTTATTATTTTGCATGATATGCCATTCTTCGCACCACTTTTCTTTAAGTTTAAGTTTAAATAATGCTTTAAGATCAGGCGTTACGACTAATTGGCAATCAATTTGTTCTTTGTTACAAGCTTCTTTGGCACTTTGGTCGGCGAGATCATTCCTAAAATACCAGAATGGCCTGGCACCCAACAAAAAACTATTGATTTTTGTTTTGCACCAAGTTTGGACAGTATAAGGTGTATTTTACTAACTAATGGGTGTGTAGTGTAAATTTGGCAAATAGCCTCTAGGGAACTTAAAGAATCCGTGCACACTAAGAATTTGGAGTCCTTGTTATCAAGGGCAAACAGGAGGCTTTGTAGAATTGCAAACAGTTCTGCATTGTAGACGCTGTATATGGAATGGAGTTTAAAACTGAAGTTGTTGCTCTCCGTTGTAAAGGCAGAGCCAACTGTATTGTTAGTTTTGGAACCGTCTGTAAAAATATTTTTGAAATCTTTGTAGTTGTATCGGATTTCGTTGAAAAGTGCTTGATATTGTGTGTTTGATGTGGTTGCCTTTTTATATTTTGTCAGCTGTGTTATGCAACATGGTTTATTAAGTGTCCAAGGTGGGATTGCCCCATTTGATTTGTAGAAAACAAGGGAAGTGTTATGTGTAAGGCTTGCAGTAATTCCAGGGAGCGGATGCCCACTGGTCTTGAGGCCTTCATGTGAACTTCATACCGATTTTGAAATGGAGGGTCAAAACTGCTTTATAGGCTGGGTTTGTAGGAGAACCTTTTAATGAGGCAATATAATTAAGCATTAGGTACTTTCTTCTAGAGGACAAAGATGGTTCTGCAGACTCACATAGAAGACTGGGAAATAGGGCTCGTACGAAAAGCTCCTGTGGATAGTCTTATACCGGTGTGGTGAACTGTATCCAAAGTCTTAATATAAGAAGGCCTAGCCAAATCATAAATAAAACTGGCAAAATCTAACTTGGAGCGGATGAGGGAGCGATATAGATGTAACAAGGTAGTACGATCAGCTCCCAATTAGTATTGCTTAGCACTCGTAGAATATTTAAAGCTTTTAAACACTTGGTTCGTAGCTGCTGGATATGGGGCTTCCACGATAACTTTTTATCAAATAACATTCCCAAAAATCGTGCAATTTTCGGCAAATGGTAAGGCATGGCTTCCCATGTGCAGGTCGGGATTAAGGAATAATCCACGCCGAAGGCTAAATAGCACACATGTGGTTTTAGTGATTGAGAATTTATATCCAGTTTCAGCTGACCATCTCTCAAGGCGCTTTATGTTTAGTTGTAGTTGACGTTCAATCGAACTCAAATACGAAGCTGGGAAGTAAATGGAAAAATCATCTACAAAAAGTGATGATTCGACTGGCTTTTTTATATGTGAGGTAATACTGTTGATAGATATTGTCAGACTAGGAGGGACCTAGGCCTTTTGGTCGTGAGTGTTACTTCTGCCTGGGTGGCTGTAACTAGGGACGTAGCAGCCTGCCTCCCAGAACATAACCCCTCTTAGGCCTTGGGCTCCTAGAATCGACCGGGACCTTGGGTTGATGAGGATTCTAGAGGATGCGGGGTAAAGAACAGTACATAACTACAGCTTTCAGTTCAAAGAAGGGGCACTGTATTAAATAAACACCACAATCCTACCCTGACCAAGGGTTAAGCCTGTGCATGCCGTTGCCTGATTGACGTGTTGGGTTCCCACAATTACTCTCTTAGTTACTCTTTAGATGTGAATACATGACTTACGTTACCCCTAGGACTGTGGTAGGACGACTCTACGAACGGACTGCCCCCTTTGGTTGGACCGCTCTCCCTCTGTAGACGCTGGACCCTCAGGAGTGGCCTGTAGTCGAACTCTTCCCTCTTGACGGCTACTCGAACGCTTCTCCCATGTAGGTCTTGGGTCTTCACCGCATAGACTTATCCACTCACGGCTAAGTACCAGCTTCAAAGCTTACTCGGACCCGTCACTCTTAGTACGTCTTTGCTCAAGTGTGATCTCCACTGGACTGCCCCTGTAGCGACCTCGCTTGCCTACGGGAGAGCTAGTCCCCCTCCCCGCCAGCCAAACCACGTGTCTCCCTCAGCCAATCCGCGCTTCTTCTACTCATCCAAGCTCCCAGAGCAAAACATCGCTTTACATAATTCGGCCAAATAAACATTCAACTCAGCATAAACATTCCATCGAAAATCCAGGATTGTTATACCAATACAACTGACGAAACCATCTGTCAGCACCTCACTCCGTAAACACACACCTCGTTATTTGGGCCAGCTTGATTACTTCACATCAAACATTCCGCTGACCAACTAGGTCACATTGCAAATGACGTCAACCGTTAGGTAACGCCAAAGTTGTTACTTCCAACTAATAAACACCTCTTGCTGCAACTCGATGCTTCTTAACTGAATAGAACTCCAGATATTCGGATAAACTATCCAAATATATGACAACCGCTCCCCTGTAGAAGAAACACGTCCTCGTGTTTCCGCGGAAAACTTCTTGCCAAAAACAACGCTGACAACGATGAACCACGTATACCTCCATGTCATGCTGACCTCGCCTCCAGGCGTTTTCAGAACCGATTGCTTGACGCTCTTACTCCGATCAGCATGCCATTTCAGTACACACGGCTTTCTCCATCTTCATCCAGCCATCTTCAGGTATTCTCTTCCAATGCTCCGATGCCATCTTCTTCCAGATGAATCCATACTCCATCCCACCAAAGTCCTCTCTGAAACCCCTACCGCAAAGAAAAACAAGGGAAAAACAACCCCCCTCCCTAAAAAAAACCCCTCCCACGTCAACAGTAACAAAAATGCACAGACTTACCTGTATGGCCATACATCCAGGATCTAATCTGAACGTGACTCGACCAGACAGTAAACTTCCTAACCAAACGCTAAAAAAAACCACAACCAGTTTAGCTGTAACACCCTAGTTTAGTCTAGCACAGGCAACGAAAAACAAACCCGAAAACACAAAAAAAACGAACAGAGACTGATACCTGTGTGTAAAATCAAAACATCAAAAACAATAAGCATGCATTTAAGTTTACTGTCTCAAAAAACCCTAAATAAAACATTTTGAAACTCCTGGTTAATTTAAAAAAAAACATATCATTCCGTGATCCAGTGCGCCCTCCGACAGGATGGATGAAGAACACCTCACACTCCATGGTGTCTCCTCCAGATAAGAACGGGCAGGTACCGTCTTGCTTGCAGATCATATGGACTCGCAAATGAACTGTTAACAGAAAACAAACAACAGCAGAAACTGACACATAATAGTCTATTAGACCATAACAATAACAAAACATAGCTGATGTTACTTTCTGCCCGAGAAATAGCTGAGCACACAGTGAGTAAACAAAACTAAACGAGATTCTAAATTTTAGAACTTATAAATTATCTTACTATGCAAGAATCCAATTACAAATTAATTGCAAAAAGAACAATGAAAATTAACTAGCCACAAAACAAGCACTAGAATCTCCAACATTAATAAATGCAATAACCTTTAATTTGACTTTTAACCATAATAAGCAAACATAATGAAAAAAACTATTAGCAATTAAATAACTCATAACTCAACTGTGCGCTGCTTTAAGTAAACTTTATACTGACTCTAAATTAATAGCAACAAATTTTTCAAATTTTAAAACATTATTGGCTTTAACAATCAAGAATTAAAAACAAAACAATCTCCTTTTCTAAAACATAATTACAGTCCATGTAACACATCCATAGAGATTGATTATACCCACACACATCCAGGCAACTACCATGCCCAGGCCTCGAACCCCAATCCTCCAGTAGATAGCTTCGCGTTTGTCTTGCTATCTGAGCTGTCGCCGAACTAGGATCCTTCATAGCTGCGATTAACCCCGAAAGATTAACATCAGCCTCTTGTAACTTCCTAATGTCCTGAGCCTCCAGAGCCGTCGTCATTATCTCCAGATACAATACACTCCAATACTCCAACAATAAAAAATCCAACAATACTCCAATACAGCTGGCCTTCCAAAGGAACTTGTGATATTCGTGGGAGCAAAGGTAATGCTGCGATCCAACATCCGACGTCTCGAAAGGCTTAGTCAACGGCGCAATAGGACATATCACCGAGATCTTGTGGCCACTCTTCCGTAGAATGCAAATGTACGAGACAGACATACCATCTGTACGAATTGACTTCGGTAATGACGGCATACACCTCATTGAGCCAATGTCGAAGCAATTTCCAGCCAAGTACAGTTACGGAACGATGAAAAGACAAATGCCCCCAATAATACTATCATGGGCCTAACTGTACACAAGATGCATGGCAGTACAGTAGACTACGAGGTGATATACTTAGGACCTTCACTGTTCGCCAGCGGACAAGCATACGTTGCACTAAGCCGAGTAAAATCTCTGGACGGACTACTAATAAATGACCTAGAGTGTGCGAAGCTAACAGGAAAGAAACCGTGCAATAACGAAGCGTTAGCTGAAATGGATCGACTAAAATCATTGACTTAAGACTTTGTTACCGCATTTGTTTAGACTAAAAAGTATAAAATAATATTACATGAAAAAAAAATTAAAACATCGCTTATATTTAAATGTACTAAAAAGTAAAAAATAAATTTTTGCCCAACAAATTTTTGCCTTCCTCAGAAATTAAAAGAGTTGGGCGCTTTCCTTCAATGAACAACAAAATTCTGTAATCTTACGGTATTGACAGAGATTACAGAATTTCGTTGTTCATGGAAGGAAAGCGCCCAACGCTTTTAATTTCCGAGGAAGGCAAAAATTTGTTGGGCGAAAATTTATTTTTTACTTTTTAGTACATTTAAATATAAGCGTTGTTTAAAAAAAAAAAAATCATGTAATATTTTAGCTTCGATAGAAACTGTAGAAGCTATAGTTAAAGCCACTGTGTGCTTGCACAATTTCCTGCAAAGAAAAAGCAACGAGCAATGAGAGGAAGAGGGAAACGAATCATACTGCCCCGGTTACCTGGTCGAACAGGAAGACGGCAATGGATTTCATCCCGGACGTTGGAGAGAAATGCAAAGGGATGGGATGACACCAGTTGTAAATCAAGGAGGCAACAACTACGCCAGAAATGCTGCAAGCGTAAGAGACGAATTCATGAGGTACTTCGTGAATAAAGGCCGAGTTAGTTGGCAAGAACGGATATTCCAAGTGTAAAATTGCCACGTTGAGGGCCAATATTATACAATGCAAAAGAGAAAATTATCTGTATCAAAGCCAATCTGTCATGTAGCCTACGTTATTTTGCCAAACAATTTCTTCAGTTGTTTACCGGTGCCGGTATAAGAAAGAATTTATATATTTTTTTTTTTATTTGCTACAAATAACTGTCTTATTTTTCCAGTAAATGCACTGCCTCCTCGATTAATTATTTTTTAATTAATTTGTTTTCACATACACCGAAGGACTTTCTTCATACGATTCTGTCTTTCCTGGCAATTTTGTTTTGCACTTTGAATATTCTTTGTTACGGTAGGCCCTACATAAAAAATAAAATATCACCTAAAATAATCGGGGCTTTCTGTAGAATATTTAGCTTTTTCTCCAACCTCGGTAGGCCTACAAAATACCAGTACTTGATCATAATGGTTCGACATTTAGAATTATACGCCAATTGATTGTTAGCGCACAAACATTTTTATTCATCCGCAATTTTATTTATTGGATATTGCATCACGTCTCATATATTTGCAACTTGGCTAATCGAGACGAAGGGAGGGACGTAAGGGATGACGCGGGGGACAAGGGGTGGACAAGCCTATGCTGGTCAGAACCAGCCACAAGCGTATGGAGAGGGCAGGGGTACCCCCACGTAGTGGTCGTCTCCCTCTGTGTCATCATCCATCCGTGTGGTCATTGTCGTCGCCGTCGGGGAGGTAATTAAAGGGAAGGGGAAAGTCCCCGACGATGACCCAGAGCTCGCCATTAGTTTCAGGGAGAAAAACTCCCCTATTCACGGGCTAAACCGCGAGAAGGTGTCGAGTTGGAATTCGAACTAACGATCTGAAGAACACACCATCTTCAGATCACTTGATGGGTGAGATGTACGACTTACTATCCACCTAAAAAGAAGATTCATCCAGATACGCAGGTAGTGCTCAGTGTGATAATACATAGAGCAGATGTCGAGGCAAGATTCATCAATCAAATAAATAGCAATTTTAAATGTATAAGTGATCTGCAGAAGGTAAAGTTTGTCGACCCAAACAGACAAATCAAATCTAGGGACTTAAGCAGAGACGGGCTTCACCCAAACTGGCATGGTTCTATTAAACTAGGTGAATTCTATCGAGATATAATTTACAGCACTTTAAACCATATAAATCAGGGAAACTAATTAAGGAGATGGATGTAGGGACAGAAAAATTGGACAAAAAGCTAACTATACCAACAAAAGCCATTTACCATTATACTACCAATACTAATAAACCAATAACTCAAAGAAGGCCTATACAACTACAAAATGGTAATATTAACTGCAATAGGCCAACCAACCCAGAAAATCTATTAGTTTTTCACCAAAACATTAGAAGCATAAGCAAAAAAAACCAAAGAACAAGAGCTCTTTCTAGACTCATTACCAGAGGTAGTTGACATCCTATGTATAAGTGAGCATTGGATGCAGACCTACCAAGAAAACTCAATCTTAATTAATGATTTTCAACTAGCTTCATGTTATACCAGAAAAATAAATAAAGAGGGGGGGGGGAGTGTCTATATATACAAGAAATTTAAAAAACTTTAAGTATAAAGCCAGGGACGACATAACTGATAAAACTACCGAAAAAGTGTAGGAACTTTGTGCAGCAGAGTTAAATCCCCATCACTAGTATTAGTCACAGTGTATCGTCCTCCAGGCATACGCTATTTAAAAGAATTTATGCAGATATTTCAAGCAGTAATTAAGGCCCTATTCAAAGAAAAAAAACGGATGGTGATCTGCGGAGACTTAACTATAGATTTCTCTGTCGACAATTGCCAAAGAGCAGACTAAGAAAATCTCTTATGTATCTACAACCTTACAGCTCATAACTATGAGCCAACTAGAGTAACCCATAACACACAATCTGCTCTTGATAATGTGATCAACTTCCCAATTATACACAAAATTACAAATCTCGATTCTGGATTGTCCGATCATAGTGGGCAACTCATTTGCATACCAGTACCACATACAAAAGCTTGCGCAAATAAAAATAACTCAAACGTAAATCCCAGAAATACTGATAACTCTCAATGGACAAAAAAACAAATTCTCAAACCTATCAATATTCAAGAGTTCATATATGATCTAGCCAATACAGATTGGTCTGTAATATACAACGAACCGGATGAATGTGTTGATGTTAAATTCAATAATTTTTTGAAGATATACCTATCTCTCTATGATAGGCACTTCCCAGAAAAACGGGTAGGGTAAAAGAACATTACAGATACAGAGGGTGGGTTACAGACGAAATTAGGACAGCTTGCATAACTAAACGGAATCTATTTAAAAGAAGCAAATTTGATATTAGCGAAGATTTTAAGATACAATTCAAAAATTTCAAAAAAAAAACTCTCTGCGACCATTAGGAAGGCAAAAAGAAATTTCAACGCATCTCTATTAGAACACTCCGAAGATCGAGTGAAAACTTCATGGAACTTGGTCAACCATTTAATGGGCAAAGATAGTAAACCTTCAAACTCCAATATTACACTTAAAATAAAAAATAATGAAATAACCACACAAAAGGAAGTAGCAAATGCCTTCAACAGATACTTCACCACCATAGCCGATACGTTAGTTGATGGAAACACAGATACTACTGAAAAGTGTGAAGAAAATTTGAGGAAAGTAGGGCGTGATGATATTCCAGATCTTGTATTGAGCCAACAACCCCAGCTGAAGGAAACAATACCATAGGTGAACTAAAATCTAAAAGATCCTCAGGCTGGGATGGGATTCCTAACATAATACTCAAATACAGTAGTAATTTTATAGCAGAACCTCTATCACATATTTGTAATTGTTCATTTAAAACGGGTACATTTCCAGAGAAACTAAAATACTCAGTAGTAAAACCATTGTTCAAAAAAGGAGACCAAAACAACATAGCAAATTATAGACCGGTGGCTCTACTGCCAACCTTATCAAAAGTAATAGAAAAGCTTTTCTTAAGCAGACTCCAGCCCTTCCTTAAAGAAAACAACATTTTATGCGAAGAGCAACATGGGTTTCGAGAAAAACATTCAACCATGACTGCAACGATCTAACTTATTCATAAGATAAACCAATCATTGGAAAAGAAGGAGGTGGTAGGAACTGCCATGTGTGACCTCTCTAAAGCTTTCGATACATCACATCACATAGGTGATTATGCACGTGTGCGTGGGAAAGGAAGTAGTTATAGTATAATGTAGTGTATGGCAGTGAACGTTAAGAGATGACTTGAAAGATGGCTTGTATTTGTTTTGTTTTTTGTGCTTGTTGTTCAAAGGTCTATTTTAATTTTATGAATTTTTCTTGGGCCTGTTCGTTAGGATAATCTTAATTCTAATCATAATATAACCTTTACCGGTGTCACGTACCTGACCTTCACCCTACACTAGAACGTACAGTAAAATTTTATCTCAGGGTTTTTATACGCTTCCTGCCTACTAGTGGTCCGTCCGGGTGGCCTACGCAATCCGAGCTAACTTTACATACGAGACTAATTAATGAGAGGATTCTTCTTCCAGGAGGCGATTTTTTACAAATGACATTGACAGTGTATGTGATGACAAAGTCTCTGTTGCGGTTACTACACTATCAAATTCAGAAGGCAACGTTAGCAACAAGTGACACACCATGTCCGTTTCTTCTAAAGTAGCACCAGTCTGTTTTAATTCCCGCACTAGCTTGTCAAATTGTAAGAAATGATTTAGCAAATTCCCTACGGAAGGGTCAAATTTCATCACTAACAACTTCTTACGCAAAAGTAGTTGACTATAGGCACGCCTTTCCTTTCAAAAGTATTTCGCAGTTTAAGCCAAATGTCATAGCACGAAGTTCAGTCTTTGACATACTCCAAATGCGAATCAGCTATACGCATAATTATTTGTGTACGACACTTTTTCTCCTTCTTCACTAATTCATCAATCTCTTTCCTTGAATGAATGAACTTGGCCCGGAGGCGCGCGCATGTAATGGCGCGGGCCACAGTGGTCTTGGTAGATCTAAATCACTTTGCTTCTCTCTTGTCATCCAATGATCACTTGCCATGCCTAGGTACACGGTATTTTCATCTTCCTCAATTGTTTCCGCTCCATTCTTAATGTTGAAGTCTGGTTTGGCTGGCCCACATAAATAGCGAATAACTTTTTAATGCAAGTGAGTGGTGCAAAATTTTAATTGGTGGTGTATTTTGATGCATAGTTAGTGCAAAATATGCCGTGTTTTTCGGGTTTGTCTGTGTTTCAAATAAAGCGCGACATCTAGGATATAGGAGAAGATGCACATTCTAGCAGCAACAACTTGAACTGCGGGCTGGGACGTGGGTAGCCTAACTGCAAATCGGACAGTGTGGGGTATCGCAACTGCACAAGGTATCCCTACTGTGTACAACCCGAGGGACAAAACTTACTAGATTGTCATGTGTTGTGATTGATTTAGTTACGAGTAGGCCTGGGTATTTCTTTAGTACGTTTTAAGGTTTCAAGACCATTGTTCCACGGTGTTAGTTTATCAACTGAAGACCTAGGCTATTCAGATAACAATTTCTCAAACTTTTAAATGGTCCTTTGGGAAAACAAAACTCAACTTTAATGCTCCTATCACATCTATGTAGAATGCACGCACTCTAATAGTCTTAGTTAGGCCTACGTTCATTACAGTCAGTCAATTGAGTAATAAAAGTTGTGCCTAATAAATATAATTCTCTTCTTGTTTCAGCTGAAGAGGTCTTGAAAGACCAGTTTAAAAATCTGGAACTAAAGTACCAAAATGTTAGGATTTTGTTAAAAGCGTCCAATGAAAACTTGGCTATTGAACGGATTAACACCAATCTTCATTCATTCATTGACCAGGGTGTTGAAAGGCAGTTGCGGGAAATGACTGAAAAGTCCACTGCCTTCAGGACATCAACCGAGATCAAAATTGCGGAGTTATCTGCAGAAATTTTAAAATTAAATATTAACACTGAACAGATAATTTTTCAAAGTAGATTTACCGATTTGTTAGCCGCCAAAGAAGACCTGGCGGCAACAAATGTTGAACTGGAGTATCTAACGTGCTCAACAGAAATGCAAGCTAGTATTGTGGCTAAGTTGAGCATGACAGCCAGGGTAAACAGTATTAATTTAAAAACTCCAGCTATGATTAATGATTTTATAACCACATATCTTCGTGATGCTCGGAAGATATTCACACCTGCAGTGACGCCTTCACAAGTCAGGGATTTGAATAGACAAATCACAACACTCAAAATGGAAGTACTTCATTTAAAACAACAAAATCACAGTGCTGTTGAAGCTGAACTTCGAGCACACAATTACGTTCAATTGGAGCAGACCCAGGTTCGTCGGTGGTTGCTCATTATTTGTATTCTGTTAAGTTGATTCTTAACAAACTACACAAACCGGGTGAGAAATATACAAATAGGTTAAGGATGTTGTATCACTAAAATCACACTACAAATGCAGATTTATTATGGTAAATGAAATGTCTGGTGTTTATGTGAAGTAGTCAATAGCCTACTGTAATGTAATGGTGTGTGTAATGGTGTAATGTAAGTGCAAAATTATAAAAAAAAAATTGAAACAAATTTATAATGAGAGAATAGAAAGAAACTAAAAAGGAGAAAGAGTTCGAAATGAGGAAAATATGATTTGTTTAACAATTATTATATACACGTAATAAAAACTTGTAAAAATACAGCCAAACCTTACACACTCAAAAGAAATGAGATCTAAAAAAAGGGCCAAGCTCATCTACCCTTCCACATTTGCGCATTCTTAATTCATAAACGTACAGTGTCCCGTAACAACATCCTAGAAAGGCTTGGCAAAATAGAATTTGCAACAACTATTAATTTAAACATAAAGCAAAATGGCGCCGAACAGGCTGTCACGTCCTCGTCGCGCTCTACAAAGTTTTCCATCTTTGTCTCAGTATTAACGTTTATATTTTTAAATTCAATTCTGTCAGTGAGTTGTGGCGAGTATTGTGTATCTCAAGATCACGTGTGTAGTGCTTCATACCGTTGGTTGCTTTCTGAAAGATGTTTCAAGTTTTCAAAATGTTCTCTGGCGGGATTAGCCCTACACACTGGCCTGCGGCAGCCTTGCAACACTACAGCGTCGAGGGGGCGGCGTTGCCGAAGTGGATACTCGGCTCTGTGGAACACTTTCTTAATTTTATTGCTTGCCGGTGACATTAATATTAACCCTGGACCTCAAACAAACTCAACGTTTCTTAACAATAGTCCTACAACAATATACTACCAAACTGTACGAAGTCTCAAAAACAAGTTCTCTGAGTGCGACTTGTGTTCTACTGACATTATTGCTCTCAGTGAAACATGGCTTATATACTCAGTAAAAGATATCGAAATCCCATTATCAAAATCATATAATCTATTTCGGCGTGATAGGGCTACTGGTAGTCGTGGGGGTGGCGTACTGATTGGCGTAAACGCATCGTGGCCAGCCAAGCGACGACAGGACTTGGAAACTAATTGTGAAATCGTCTGGGTGGAAATCTCGCTACCTAAAAGAAAACTTTTAGTTGGCCATTATTACAGGCCCCCGACAAGTACTGAACACCATGCCGATCAGTGTTTTCAGTCAATCCTAAACACTTTGCCCAGGGGCGATGTAGTATTAGACGGTGACTTTAACCTATCAATTAGCTGGGCTTCTTCGTCTACTGGCAATACAAATACTAACATGGACATTTGGTTCATGGATCACTTCATACATGGACTTGGCTTAGCTCAACATAACATGCGCCCCACCCGTCAGCAGGCAACCCTGGATTACGTGCTCTCCAACCTCGAGACCGTCACGGTTGCGCTGGGGAGGAATTTCTTCACTTCCGACCACACCTCGCTTGACATAACTGTTACCCTGTCGTCTAGTGTCAAGAGGGTGAAAGAGCCACCCCTGCGCAACCCACCATGCTGGAGGAAAACTAACTGGGCCGCAGTGAACACCGCTCTGGCTGCGTTACCCTGGGACCAGCTGTGTGGGGGCGGGTCGACAGTGCAGTCGAGTTGTTTACTAACTGGACGTCAGCTGTCATAGACTTTTTCTTTCTTTGGGGGGGAGAGGGGCTGACAGACCCTTAAATAAAACATTTTATTTCCACCATGACTCTTTTTACATGTGGGACAAAACACGAGTAACTTTTAGACAACAATATAGTATTTACAAACCTAACTGTATGTTATTCATTCATTAAAAATACAATGTAAGTATCAGGATTTTTTTTTGGATTGGGTATTGCTTAACGTCTCATATTTATGCAACTTGGCTTATCGAGACGAATGGAGGGACGTAAGGGTGACACGGGGGGAAAAGGGGTGGACAGGCCTGTGCTGGTCAGAACCAGCCACAAGCGTATGGGGAGGGCATGGGTTCCCCCACGTCGTGGTCGTCTCCGTCTGTGTCATCATCCGGCGTGTTGTCATTGTCGTCGCCGTCGGGGAGGTATTCAAAGGGAAGGGGAAAGTTCCCCGACGATGAAAAGGAAATAAGATGAGTGTAAACGTGAATATTTACTCGAATCCCAAGTCAAACTCGAATCGAACCCTCCATCAAATGAACTCGCACAGCACTATTAATACACAATAATAAAAATTAATTAAACTGCTTCTAAACCATATAAAATGCAAACAATAGTGGACAAAACACGTTTTTTAAATTTATAGTAAATTGTACAAATCACTCCCTCTAGATTAGGGGCCTACAAGTGGCATTCTGAAGCATGTCCTCTGCAGTGGGAGTCATCTGTCAAAAGTACAACATTTGTCATGTCTAGAAAGGAAGTGTTTTAATTTGTATTTGTTCTTTTCACCCCCAGCTTCCATTCCCGCACAATCAGCCGTAATGGGCGACTTGGCACTCTTGTTTGCTGAACCGGATGTCACAGTGATTACAAAAACCAGGCACCCTTGTTGTGTGTTGAGTATCGTACCACACAGTGAAACTGAGCCTAGTACTTCCTGAGCATCAACCCTCGGGTTGTACGGACGGAACAAAAAGGGCACAACACTAAGATAAAGAACGATTCCGTGACGAGTAAGGAAAAATAAATGAGAAGAAACCCATTCAGTCTGGACAGAACAGACAAACTCCTGAAGAAAACAAAACATTAAAACAACGATGCACGAACATTACAAACAAGATTTGCTCAAACAACACATTCACCAGCATCTGAAGTAACTTGTATTGTGGAGGGCCCAACAAGACCAGACCGAAGAGCGGAGACAAAACACGTCCGCCTACGACAACAACAACAGCCAGACTGCGCTAGTGCGCCGCCGCCGCTGCGTTGTGTGAGTGCAGGTGGTAGTCAAAAGGTGCGGGGCGGCGAGGTCATATTGATGCAGCACGTAAAGTGCATTGAAGTTTGTCAAAATCGTGCTGTTTTGGTACCACATGAGTTTATTGATTGTAATTTATATTTCTATGTGTAGCGAGGTTCATCATGACGATACTATATTGTCGCAGATATTGCCGTATCCATGGATTTTACTATATAATAATGGCCATACTTTAGCACTGAGCATTTGTCACACATGCTTGTTTCAATTAAGAAATAGATAAACGTCATACTACCATCCAACCTAGGCGGTATTGTTTTGACAATAAGTTTTGGTTCCAGCATACTTTTTTAAAACTATTTATTCCGCAGTTAACATTCTCACCCTTACTTCCACTCTTATTCAAATAGTTGTAGCTTTTCCCCACCAACTCAATTAATCACACTCATAACACAACAAATATACAAAGTGTTTTTCTTCCGTCTTTAAACACCATACCTTTTTTATAAGTAGTCCACAGTATATGCGGTGTTCTCTTCAATACGCAATACGAATTCTACAGTGGGCCGCATTGTCCAAAGGCTATATTGTATTACATTAATATTATATGTTAATGTTGCTTTTTAACGGCACGTTATAATTCCATAATCTGTGTTTAAGATAAGGGACGTAAACAGAAATTGTGGACTCCGGCTGAGAAACAACACGTACTGAAGTTCTTTAGGAATCATATTTCCCAAAGAAAAGTACCAGGAAAAAAGGAATGCGAGAAATGCCTCGCAGCTAATCCGTCAGCGCTATCCTCTCGCTCTTGGCGCGACGTTAAGAATATGTTCCATAACACCATTCAATCTATTAAGCGCCAAACAGTTCAACATTCAAAATAATATGCATGTAAGTTAATACCTACGTTAGTGGGTTATTGTTAATTATTGTGTGCACAACACATGTAAGATTTCGATGAACCATGAAGGCAGAATTATGTTTCGGAGCAAGGCCCGCAAGCCTGCATTGGCTAAGACTTCTAAAATCACACCGGCAACACCGTAACAGAAAAATGTTCTATTTGATTGCTTCATACATTCCTACTCTAACAGGCGTTTCAGGAATAACGTGGAATTATTCTGAAGCTGGTCACGGCAAGGGTGCCCTGGACGGTATTGGAGCAGTGTTGAAGAGAACAGCCGATAGATTGGTGGCAGAAGGCAAAGACATTGCTAATTTCGAAAGCCTTTATGACGTCCTGGTGGAAGTGTCAGGGCATAAAACTGTTAAACATACCTGAAGACATGATTTTAAATGTTGACCGAGTCATAGAAGACAAACAATTTCAGCCATTTGTTGGGACAATGAAGGTACATCAGGCTACTTGGAGTAGTAAAAAATCCAACTCGGTAAGCTTCAGGTCCGTTATGCTTCGATTGCGAGAAGGGAGAGACATGCTATCATTTTAATGTTGGGAAAAAGTTGTGGACCCTCGGCGTTGAAGAACAACAACCTGATAGCCCTACTTGTACGGCCTTCGATGATAGCAGTACAGACGTGATTGAAAATGAACAACAAGAAAACAATAAAAAAATAAAAAATTCTAATTTTGTGAATGAAATCAATTAGGCTCAATGCACTGTTTGTTAGATAAAGATAAGATAATGAAACCTGTGTTTTTTGTTGCAGCTGTTCGGACCTACAAAACTGGAGAGTGGGTGGTGGTCAATTACGATGAGGTTTTGTACCCAGGAGAGGTTGTTGACGTCACAACAGATGAAGTGACTCTCAAAGTCATGAAACCAGCTGGGAGTAGATACTTCAAATGGCCTGCCAAGCCTGATGTGCTCAACTACATGCTTACAGACGTAAAAAAAGATTTCCCCTCCAATTCCTTGTGGGAGCCAGGCAACGCAATTCTTCTTGAAAATTTTCAATAGTTTTCATTTTATAGACTTTTAGTGAAGCAAACTTCTAAGGCCTACTTGAACAATAACGACTAGTTAAACCTATTTTTCAATATTAGTAGACTAAGTGTAGGCATTATCTTGTAGCTAGGCAATTACCTAAAATGGCTCATTTGAGCCTACTATATTTTTTAATACTAAAAAAAGACTAATTTAAATGGTAATGCTAGGCCTACACCAGGCTGATAAATACAACAACAAATATGCCTTACCCATGTAAGGATCATTGCATTATTCTCCTTTATCAACGCTCATTTATTAGTTATTACGCCAAGCACAACATACGCCCGGTTTACAAACCCTGTAATATGATTAGAAACAAACTAAAACCAATAAAAGACCAGTTCCCCCTAGTTACCTCAGGTGTGTACCAAATCCATGCAAATGTGGTAAAGTGTATATCGCCAAACTGCGCGAAACATCACCACGAGAATAAAAGAACACAAAGCTCGCTGTGCTTAAGGTTACGACACAAAGTCGGCGGTAGCCAAACATGAGTTAGCAGCAGATAGCACCGAAAATGCTGATGATTGATAAATAGATATGGTTAAGATAGAATGAAAAACACAAGTTTAGAGCCAAGTGATTGTATTTACATTGTTGATTGATTGATTGGATATTGCTTAACGTTTCATATTTATGCAACTAGGCTAATCGAAACGAAGGAAGGGACGAGGGGATGACGCGGGGGGACAAGGGGTGGACAGGCCTGTGCTGGTCAGAACCAGCCACAAGCGTATGGGGAGGGCAGGGGTTCCTCCCACGTCGTGGTCGTCTCCGTCTGTGTCAGCATCCGTCGGTGTTGTAATTGTCGTCGCCGTCGGTATTAGTATTAGTATTAGTAGTTTTAGGGCGCTTCAACGGCAAAGATAATTCGCGCCTCCAAGATATTTAGTTAACTATGTATGAATGTAAAATACGGTTAAGAGGGTTCACCAGCCTTTTGACAGTTAGTAAATAGCGGTTTGCTCGGCCAAAAAGCATCCTACGTATATACAATTTTGCAAACTTGTCAATAAAGCATACATGGACGTTCTTACAGTCATAGATTTTCAAAATTTTGACTTGATCAGCCAGGAAAAATTCACGAATATAGTAAATTTTGGACTTTTTAATAAAATTGAAATTCGTGAAATCTAATTTATTCTTTATAAATTATTTCAAAACAAATTTTAGAAATGTGTTACTATAGAAACCTTTATTTCCACTTTCTTGAGATATGTTCAAAATTTCTAACAACTGTGATGTCATTCAGCCGAGCAAACAGAAAATTGACTAAAACGCAGGTGGTGAACGCTCTTAATAAGGTTAAATGTGTTTTTCAAATCATTGTCATGAAAAGAATTGCCAAGGTTGATATATTTGTAGACAGTCAAATCGGGAAAAGGTATACATGCTAAGTTGTCATATGTAGAAAATGCCAAATTACCAAATCATAATCATTATCATAATCAGGAAAACGTTGCCAACGTCGTCATAATGAATAGCAAGTCAACATGCTTCATGGATTGTTTTTATTTTTATTAAACATATATATGATCTGTCATAGTTTGTCGATCAGATTGCTAAGGTTAAGAAATGTGATAAGATTTTCACTGTTTTCATAAGACAAAAGTTCTTCAAAATGATAAAATTTAAAATTTCCCAATTGGAGTCTCAAACCATCATACTTAGAGCAGTCAGTCAACAAATGATGTACGGATAGCAACACATCACACGTGTCGCAAATCGGAGCAATCTTATCTCTTGGTAAAAAGATAGGCATGGGTGAGGTGTGGTGCCCTATTCGTACTCGCGCCAATACAACCTCCTCACGACGGGGAAAGTATGGAAGAAAGGGGGTCGCACCTTCAGTGAAAGACAGGGCATCACACGACGCAGCTTATTATTCTGCAAAGCATTCCAACAATCCTGACCTAATTTCAACATATGGTTCTTGAACCCACTATGGACATCAGGAACAGGCACGAGGTCAAAATCAGTAGAAGCTTTTTGCGTTGCAGCTTTGGCTGCCAAGTCAGCCTCCTCGTTGCCAGAGACCAGGGACCCAGCAGAACATGATTTTGTAGCCTCTCGCATGAAGTTTCTCCATGAAGAACTGAATGTCAATTACTAAATGGTGAGTAGAGAACATGACGTGGAGTGCCTGAAGTG
The DNA here is from genome assembly GCA_024449915.1 of Sweltsa coloradensis. Classification (NCBI taxonomy): domain Eukaryota; kingdom Metazoa; phylum Arthropoda; class Insecta; order Plecoptera; family Chloroperlidae; genus Sweltsa; species Sweltsa coloradensis. The sequence goes on from JAMZAV010006378.1 coordinate 39,943, forward strand.
CATTTAAACTATCGGAACATACCATGAAGCTACCACATCTTTGTTTCATAAAATATTTCAAAAAGCTTCTTGTATGGAAAAACATTTCAGCAGTAAAAACAGAACACATGTCATGATGTCTGAAACTAACACTACTGCCGCCACAATAGTAAGCGCAACCAACCTTCGAGCCAGTTTTAGATCCATCAGTGAAAATGAATAAGGTATGGTATTCGTGACAACTAGCTTGAAAACTACGTTGGAAAATTACATCTGATGTTGTGGACTTATTATATCGGCAAAGGTCGAAACGAATTTCAGGTTCCGGAAGTAGCCATGGAGGGTTTCGGCTCAAAACAAAACTCAATATATTAGGTACATCTTTTTTAAAAAATTCAAAAAAGATGTCTACAACTAATCCGACTGGAAGGGTCGCCAAAGGTTTGGTATCGAAGTGACGGACAAATCTCTCATCAAAAAGAGCGTCATGAGATGGGTGGTTACGCATTGCCCGGATCTTCAATACATATCTCCCCAAAAGTAATAAGTAATTAATAAGTTATTTCAAAGGAAGGGAAATTTCCCCCGACGACAAACCCAGAGCTCGCCATTAGTTTCAGGGCGAGCTCTGGGTCGTCGTCGGGGAATTTAAATCTTTTACTAAAGATGATCAATACAGGGGGAGGTGGCTTACTGCAGAAGACATTGTGTGTGGTTTTAGTATTAACGAAGATTAGACTCAATGAATCATTCAAAACCTTTGTTATTGAATTTGGAATATACAAATAACATGCAACGGTTATTTGCCACGTACTTTTCCAAAATTTCAGAGATTGTCTTGGAACTTGTAGTATGGACTCAGAAAGAACCCATTCAGAGACAACTTCCGGTTTCCTTTCTTAACATGTATTATTCTTCTCCTGGAAGGCTTGGATGAGGAGCTCACAAGTGTCTCGAGCCTCTCAACCCATCGAGCTAACCAGGGGCTTTTGCCTTCTAAACTTCGGGAAAATAAATGGGGAACAAACCAGGCGCAACACTGAAATAACGAACGATTCCGACGATCGCCCCACAATCATGTTCCGCGCACTTGGGCTACAGCGACAGCGATGTCTGGCTAAACGGCCCTATATTTCTTTGCCAATACCATTATGTGTCCCCAATTTTAAAACGATTCCCCGATGTCTGGGCAATCACCTTTTTCCGGCACACATGACACTACAGCCATTTATAATAAGAAAAATGAAATGGTTTCGGAGTGGAATTTGCAAATTCTCGTGAAACTAAGCACATTTTTATCATTTCAGAAAATGCTGCTTTTTCACAGGCAAGCTGGGAGGCAGGGGCATAAGCCACCTACATTACGTGCTGTAGTCATAGAGCTTCCAGTGAGTGGGTTTGTACGCTCCACAGAGAATGTGGTTTTCCCAAAATCTCAATCAAACATAGTGCAAACTGCAAACCAGGACGATAAGCTTTGAATTGTAACATGTGTGTGTGTAGTGTGTGTGTACCTTTACATTAGGAAAGTGATATAACTAACAAAAGATGAGACAGACCCGTACTGGACAGATCCAGACACAGGCTACTCAGATACGAAACACCACGGCACAGAGACCGAGCACCCACATTGCACGTTTGACACCAAACGGGAAACAAATCATGGAAAGTAACTACTGACCAATTTGACAGCCAAACGCATAAAACAACAAAGAGGAACAAATTGGACTTATACCTAATCTTAAACTTTTCAAACAATTATATAATTAAATGGACAACTCCAAAAAAAAAAAAAAATTATTGGATATTGCTTTACGTCTCAGAAACCCGGGTCAACCTTGTTGTCTGTCAAGGGTCTTTTCTCGCACTGAACAGAATCTAACACTGACCAAACATAAAGTGTACAACCTGTGCGGACAGACAGACATTAAACTGAACACATGCAGCAGAAACAAGCTAACGCCATGTACTGTGGAGGCCGAACAAGAACACAACTTGGCATCGACAAAACACGTCCGCCTGCGTCAAGAACAAGAGAGGGCCCTGCGAGGCGGGGGGTCCGAGGGTCTCAGCTGTGATTCTGTGTGCGTGCAGGAGATAGTCAAAAGGTGCGGGGCGGCGAGGTCATATCGATACTGCATGTAAAGTGCGTTGAAGATTTTCAAAATCATTTTGATGAAGTAGCAAATGAGCTCGGAGAGGTGATTTTAAATTGGTTGTTGGTGATACTTCTATGTGTAGCGGGGTTCATCGTGATGATACTATATTGTCTCAGAGATTGGATTGCCTCACCCAATGAGTTTACTGGTAGTATAAAACGTACTGTAACACTTCCCAATTCATGTCAAACTAATTTATGAACTGGCACCCCCCCTCTAAAAACCCACCCTGTGGCGTATTACAAAAAGTCTCCAGCGAGTAGTACGAACTCGATTGTTTGAGCTATTACAATATTTGCAGTGGCCCCGAACAGACATGCGTGCCCGAGTTGATCCGAGACGATTGTGGGGTTTTTGTGCGACCAAAAAAGAAAAATTTTCGTACATTACGTTTTCGTGCCATTCTACTGTTCGGTCAATTCAGTTGCGAGGTCGCTCACCCAAAGCAGTACCAATTGAAGGCTTTTGGGTGAAGCTTCTGCAACCATTCTGGGAAAGTCATAAAGGGAGGTAGAAGAGGTCAGAAAAAACAGTGTTCTGAAGGCAGGACTATGCTAATCTTCAGGAAGACTCCTTCAAGAACAACATCTAGGCCTACTCTATTGAGACATTTGAAATGTCATCCTACTGGCTATAAATCTTACTTGGGTGATAAGTATCACAATCACACTTTTTAAAAAGGGCAGGAGCGAAAAACAGTTCGCCTAGGCCTACACTTACAGCTGTGCCAAATACCGGTACACCGAAGGCTAGTTTTGATGGCCCTTCTTGAAATAGAAACGTGCTCTTGATAAACGGCTAGCAACTAAAGCTGTAAAGAAATGCAACCCGCATTGCATCCCATGATGCAGGCTCTATATATACTTTATGTATATGATGCAGGCTCTATCTCTACTTTATGTAATGCACTGTCTTCCAAACCAACTTGCAACCTTTACTAAAAAAAAAAAAAAAAAAAAATACTAAAATATGTACGATTCGTCAACCCTTTGCCCCATGTAGCTATTTTCAGATTAGTTTATAGTTAAAAATTTAAAACTTTATTTTTAATAGATCACTCTTGCTTCAAATTTGACATCATAGGCCTAGTAGGCTACCCATCGCTCCATCAGTAGATTTCTCCTGCCCAATAGGTTGTTTGATTTGATCACAAAAGTCATGTGCCCCCAATTCAGCTGCTGTCAGATCAAGCTGCTGTCAGTTTCATGCTAGCGAAATTAGCGGGGAAAAACTCCGCTGACTTCGCTTAACTAGCCGGTGATTATTGGCACACGCCCATTATGTGTCCATTCTCCGCAAAAAACTGCATTACACACTGACAAACCCAATATATTAGCTAATATGTAGGAGTTCGACAGCTTCTGCATAATTACCAGACTGAGCATGCCTGTGGCACAGCTCGTGTAACCTCAAAATTCGCTGTCAAAATACAGTGTCTAGACATGGTTATTATAAGTTATATCTTTTCAATTTCCGATAATACCATTATACATGTAAAGTACCTATAGTTTAAAACTGTTTTACAGGACAATATTCTAAGAGGCCTAGTTGAAAGTTGAAACTACGATCTAGGTCGATGCGCAAGCCCAAAATAACCTCAAAATTCGCTATTAAAATATATGATAACTTATGAGTTTCCCCAAACATCTTTTCAATTTTCCATTAAAACCATTAGGCCTATCGGCCCAGGCATAAATTTATAGTTTAGTTTAAATAATTTTCACAGCACAATACTAGAGTGCTAGGGCCTAGTCAAGACAATGGGCCTAGGCCTAGGGGAAGCGAAATCGTTTTGCAGTAGAGTCGACAAAGTAGTTTAAATTCTTTATCGACTCTGGTTCAACGTTGTCGGACGAATAGTTATGCGCTCCTTGGCCGTCCGCCGTCGGACGTATTTACGCAAACTCGGGTAAGATTTGCGGGCGGGGCGGCGTATATTATGAGCTCCTTGGCCTTCCCCGTCGGACTATTGCACAAACTCAGCTTTATTATTCATCAACCTTAATCAACCTTAATATAAATGTGAACGTAAAATATCTACTCCATCCTTGATTCTACCTTCTTTTTCTTTTTTCCGTCAGTAGGTCCTGAACTCCCTCAAAGGCCAGAATGTGGGTTGGATAATCCCCAAAATGTAAATCAAAGAAAGAGGCACCAGTGAAAACCGAAGTGTCTATACGCCCCCCCGGGTCGGACGGCCAAGCAACCACAAGCTGTAACGCCCCGCCGAGCACGTGGATGCCGTGAAATGCAGGCTATATGTCCGAATTCTGCGCATGCGCTAAAGCAAATTCTTTGCATGCGCGCACGGCCATTTTCTTTCTTCTACAGCGAAGAGCATAGCGCGAAGGAAGCCAGCCGGCATAACCGTGAGAACCTTAATCATGTAAGTACCTAAATAAATCAATGCTTAGGCCCTATACCTCATTATAACTTTCAGATACACTACTAGGGTAGGCCCCAGGCGTAGTCACTGCTAAACGGTCGGACGTATTGCACAACTCAGCTGTACGCCTTGGCGGGCGGACGTGGCCAGTGAAACGGACTTTATTATTAAGCGTAGACGTACCGGTACCGAAAACGTTTGAAGACTTATGAAGAGGAGCCTATGTGAACCTGGAGAAGTATGTTCTTTAATTTGTTACAATCTAGTATATTTTTATTAGGGATTCACACAATAATCAATATTATTTGATTGATAAAAGATAATCAATATTTTTTGGTACTTCGTTTTTGATAAGGTATACAGAACAATTTTACCACGCTCGTCAGCCCCACTCTTCGAATAACATCATGTTGTGTGTATTCTTCACCCCTTCATGGTAAATCCATCCTATAATAGCGGAGATAATTGGAGAGTCGGAGGTCCAAGCTTCTAAGGACGATGTCTATGTCTCCAGTGGACGGACTAAAATTATGATCCATGATAGCTACCCATATGCTGCAAGACAACTTCGGCCAAATGTACGTACCCCAATATTATGTAAATATATTGTTAGGTCTGCTAGAAGGTCTAGTAAAAAAAAAAAAAATCACTTCATTTAGGGATTATGGGTAAAGTTTCACCATTTTTTTTACATTATTCATCCATTATTGAGGCACCACATTCTATTAATTCTAATGCATGATTCTGTGCCCATTGCAAGTCATTTTCTTGTAAAAAAACTTCGTTGAGGGTAATTGTATCATATTTCTGAATGAACGTAATAAATAGTTAAAACATGCTTACATCTGACTACTGTGTTCACCCAAAAGCTTGTACTTGATATATTTTTGGATACAATATTCTACTATTCTGACTGCACGATACTTATATTAATTTTACAGGATTTATGAAAACGGAGTTCAATAAGTGGACTCAAAAATTGTTGCCCCCGTTCCCCCTTGTGAGAACAAGGCAACATATTATATTCCTTAAGAGAGGGCCTCCGAAGTAGGCGCAAAAGGAAAACTTTTAAAACGTGTTAATAATTTTCCAGCGGCAGTATAATAGATACTAGTTAGATATCAAAAAAGAAATAGATGGTCAGTTTTTTAAGATTAGTTTGAATTTCAAAACGGTCGGGTTTATCTAACTATTGCTAATGTTATCAATTCTGAAACGGAATTCTTAGAGCAATTAGATAGCCCGACTGGCTGCTTCCACATGCCAATATTCTGTTAACTTATATTGTTCATGAAAGGTGAAGTTGCTGTCCAACAAGTAAGGATCTATTGACACAACCTACTGTAAGCATTGGGACAAAACAATATAGCACTAGCAGAGACGAGCTAAAAGAGTTTTTGGCATACCTTAAAAAAAATAGTTGAACCCTGGCCACAGTTGAGGATTACCGGGTACCACTACCCAACTGCGTTTGCAGGAAGACCAAAGGGGCGAAACTAAGTACTTTAAAACGTATCCTGCTCTTAGTGAGGAACGTTGAGATACCTTGGTCAGTACATTTATTGGAATATAATATATTTTTACCAAATTTCTTTTAATTATACCCATGAAAATAGGAATTTATTTTGCATTATTCTACCCGTACAAAAAAAGTAAAAAGTGCACTTCCCCTTTTGATACATTTTTTAGGGCCCACTTTTTTTTTGAGGGAAATAAAAAGAATAGGGCCTATGGAAAATTTCTATAAATAATTTTTTAGATTACATCAGTACGCCTACCTATGCTAACAAGTGTTTTATTTTTTAGTTGGAGGCAGACTTTATTTCAATTTGTCCAACCAGTGGAAATTAATTGATTGCAGTATGGCCAAAATGTGCAGCGGCTATATTGCGGATATCACAGACCAAATCTTCAATTTCTCGAGGTATCAAGTAATCACTAGGTCTAATCGTAGAGTAAAACCTTTTTAAATTTAAACCACTATACCAGTTGGAAACAAACCTATGCTATTTAGTATTTAAGCCTAGTAATGCAAGGGTTGCCATTCGATATGAATTTCAGTATCGATAATCGAATCAATATTAGGTCAAAACTTGCTCGAATACCGATACGGACCGTAGACCTTTTGCGAGTGCATCGTTTTGTTCCTTCTATTTGCTAAAAACAGGGTTTTTCCACGCTAGCAACGTCTTTCACGAGCTTCCCCCACCACCCAACGCGTCTGGTCGGAACGACGAGCGAGCACGCTACGTGGAATAGACAGACTCTACCCTGCTTGAGTGTAGTCTTTGTGAAGGTCGTTCTTCTTGGAAATGGTAGTTCTGTGAAGTTTCATTTCAGCTTTTGTTGTGATTGTCATTCATTCATTTACGTGATGTAATCAGTTAACTATTCAATGCTCCGATATTTATTACGCGACGAGATGAATAATGTTGGACATTTGTTTGAAAGACAACGTAATATTGGTGTGAGAGAACTGATAATTTTATATTATCGTAGCACTACGGAATGAAGTAAAGCGATTCCGAGTTGGCGCGGAGTGGGAAGGAATGAATCGTGATAAAATACTTGTTGACATTGAGCGATTTACTACAGTATCGGCTGTGACGTGCCGAGGTTGAGCAATCGGCGCGGGAGTGCAGCCGTCCGAAACACACACGCGTCATGCTAGTTACCTATACTGCAGCAGTGCAGGCTGAAAAATGAAGATTGAACACAAGAATAAAGATTCGCGTTCGGTGGTTTCTTCCGCAAAAGTTTTTTGATTATACTCCCTGATTTGCTGTTCCTGATTTTTGGCAAACCTCATATTCGTTTGAGTGGGATCGTCTAATAAATCAGTTTTTTTCTTTTCGTTTTTCTTTTTTAATGTTTTTTTTCCTCTTTCTATTTTTCTTTTTTCTTCCTTTTTTTCCCTTTTCTTTTCATTCCCCACCCTTTTTTTTATATTTGATTCATTAATTAAATACATTTTGTATTATTTTCATTTGTTAACAAAATTGTTGTGTTTAAGCGCATTGTTGTTGTAATGCTAATATTTCAAATATGTACTTAAATATAGTTTATTGTAGTTTTTGCATCTATGTAATTAGATTTATTTAGTTGTCCTCCTTTGTAAATCAGTTTTTATAACTGAATAGGACAGACGTTAAATAAATAATAAAAAAAAATAAGAAATAAGAAACAATAAACAGAATGATGAGGAAGGAAGAGGAAGGAGGAGGAGGAACAAGAATAGTGACGTTTCCACCACGGTAAATTACACGGGTACAGTGGGTGGAGGTCAAAGGTCACGCATGGTGCACTCCACCAATTTGCTATTATCTTTATCTTCCTTACTACTTCTGTTACAGACATCTAGGTTTCACGGCTATTTTAATCAGTACTTAACACTAATTACATTAAACCATTATTATCTATTAATATGGGCTGATTCTAGTATAAGTTAAGTTTAGAATTAGCAGAATTTTTACACTATTGTGGTATTCTTAGTATTGTAGTTACAAGATAGAAATACTTCTTGATTGTTGATATAGGATTGGTTGTACCATGGAGACGAAAACTATATTAGAAACCGGGGCTCTCAAAGATACGAAATTAAGAGACGAGATAAAATTTGAACTATGTATACTCTGCCAAAAGACGAGGGTAGAAAAGAACAGCTGAGATCTGGTTACGAATAAGACTTCGGACAAGAACAGGTTGTGCGTTATAAATAGAATGCCGCGAATCGAACGTAATAACTAGCTTGAGGCTAAAATCAATCAAATTTGAGAATGTTAACGGCTGCAATACCATTTCATGGCACAAGAAATGCTATTCAACATTCACAAATACTCGACACATCAAGCGCCTGCAAGTCAAATTTGACAAACTAGGGAGGTAACAAAAATTACGTATGCACAAAGAAAGTAAAAATCACTAGGTTTTCCACTGCCGTCCTAAATAATAACATTATTTGGAAGGCTTGCATGTTTTGTCGAAAGGAAGAGACACACGGAATCTACCACTGAGAAAATTATAGAAACCATAAACACATCTAACCGCGTACTTCTGTATGCAATTACAGATGGGCAATTATACGCACACGTCTTTCTGGTATCACTGATCTTATAGCACAAGAAGGTGAATATCATCTTCATCATCATAGATTGCTTCGCTCAAATTATCTTGATGGTGATTCAAAGGAGGACAATGAAGGGTTTGCATGGATAGAAGTGTATACGCTCAATTCTGTATGGCGTCGTTAGGCTGTAATATTTAGTTAAGTTAATATTGAGCCTTGCGAAATAACCTAAGTAATCGCTTTCAAGCATAAATAGAAGAAACACTTGGTAATATGGTGGAATTGTGTTGTCCATTTACAGAAAAAATAGTAGATATTGTTATTTCCTTGTGGAGCTGCAACTTGTCACGTAGCTGAAGAAATTGAAACAGCAGAATGATGACGCTCCTTTGCCTTCCATACCTAATGAAGACCATAATCTTGACTTACATAAATCGATGCACAGAATTGCAATAAAGATACGGGACGATATTAAAAATACTCCAGGCCACAACTTCGTTGGAGGAATGGATACAGTTCACAGCGAAGCTGTAGTTCCAGAATCGCTCCACCTTCTCTTCAAATTATTATTGTGAAGAAGATTTGGAAATCTCACCTGCGCGAACTTACAGACCAGGCCAACTCTTGTGATATGGATGGATATACTGACATGGATATAAACTATAGAAAGACTCTATCATGGTCGGTCGGGATTTAACCAAGATACATATAGCGAAGTAAATGTCAGTGAAAAGACATTAATTCAACCTATATCAGTTCTGAAGTTTGTATATGAAAATGGTGTCTATAATGATTAGCTTTACGAGAGCAATGAGGCAAGGAAATTAGCAACAATATCTATCGTCCTTTGCAGAGATGCTCCCTTGTTTCTTTGCTTATGACCATTTTAATTATGCTCGATGGGGATAGGTTTTTCTAGTAGACATTGAATATGATTGAAGTACTGTATCCTGAAGACCACACAGGATTTTGTTGCCGGTAATATTGTAGTTAAATAAAGTTGCACTAGTGAAACGTAGGAGAATGTAGGCAAATCATCAAATGAAATGACAGAAATTTCTGTGTTTACATGAACTGGAATGTATCATTTAATAGATACATATAAGTAAAATAATATCTGAGAACACACGTAACCTTTTGACTTCTACCCACCGCTACCCACATAACATTATGTGTCAGAAACGTCACTATTCTTGTTCCTCGTGTCAAGACGCGTCTTTTGATATATCTGTCTCTATATTGTGCTTAAAAGATTTAGTGTAGTTCACAGATAAAATAATAATATACCCGCGCGTGTGACTTTGACCTCACCCACCACTACCCGCAGGATCTGAGACTGCGGAAACGTCACTATTCTTGTCCCTGATGTCAAGACGCGTCTTTTGATATATGTCTCCATATCGTTCTTAAAACATTAAGCATGAATCTCATAAATAGTTATAGATACATTAGCAAAATAGTGGAGTGTGTAACTCGCTGAACTTTGACCTCCGCCCACAACCACCCACACGGCGTAATGCGTCGGATATGTCACTATTATTGTTCTTGGTGTCAAGACGCGTCTTTTGATACCCGTCTCCATATTGTTATTATAATATTTAGTGTAGTTCACACGTGATATTAACAAAATAGTATAACGCAACGCGCGTGACCTTTGACCTCCGCCCACCGCTAACTACATGACTTTTTACTTTGGAAACGTAATGATTCTTGTTCCTGGTGTCAATACGCATCTTTTAATACCCATCTTTGTATCGTGCGAAGAACATTTGATGTAATTCGCATGTGATACTATATGAAAATAGATGAGTAAACCGCGCGTGACCTTTGACCTCGCCCACGCTACCCGCACGATTTTCGACGGCGGAAACGTCATTATTCTTGTTCCTGATGTCAAGACGCGTCTTTTGATGTATGTCTCCATATTGTACTCAAAATGTTTAGCGGAATCCGATTTTTAAAATGCTTATAAGCATCTCATCTTCTAGACTAACGTCTCCAGAGGAACCTCGAATAACCACGAAATTCACCGGGTCCGGGGAACCCGCCTCTACGTGCACAACGTATCCGCGATACACTGCGGCGCACGTAGAAATCTGCAGAAGGGCGCAACCGCCAAAAAGAACACAATTTGTGTTACTCCCGCAGTACTCCCGCACATAAACGCACCAACCAACCACAGGCCTTCCGCCAAAACCCGGCCAATCAGGCAAGACGCACTGGATCCACGAAGGACGCAGCCCTCAGCTAGCGATCAGCGGAGGACGCGGCCCTCAGCTAGCGCCCCCCCCCCCCCCCCCAGCTTTTCTGGACTAAGTACAACGACCCACTCGCGACAACCACCTTCAACTAGCTAGGCTCACACTAAACAGGAGGAAGCAGCCATCAGCTGACGACCTCCCCCCCCCAGCCTCACTGGGACCGGCGCAACACTTTGTTGACGCCTGCCACGAATTTTCTCCGTTAATAGTTGTCTTTTCTTCTTCCCAACAGGCAGGATGGCGACCATGACCGGCCAAGTGGATGAGAAGGCACAGAAGATCGACCTCCCACTACCCCTGGACGGCATCTGGAGGTGTTAACACCCCCACTGCGAACACAGGAAACCGCGAATGGGCGTCGCCAACCACGGCGGCTACAGCCGAGCTGGTGACCTCACCAAGCACTTGAGGGTCCACCACGGTGTCCTACTGCAGTACCGCTGCGTCGCCCACGAGAGAGTCTTCGGGGACAAACGCGCGGCCTCGGCGCACTGGAACCGGGACCACAGGGGCGAGGTGATGGAGCCAGGGCTCCCACGCAAGACCACGCCGCCCCCGAGGAGAAGGACGACCGCCACCACCACCAGACAACAGAGACCTGACACGGACACGGACGAGTCACACGACCCCGATCAGCCCCGGACCACGCACGGGCCACGGACCCAACCGGACGAGACTGCCGCCCCCGCCACCAGGGCGGGACAGACTGCAGCAGCAACCACCAACAGCAGCCCAGTCTACACGACTGCTAGGGCGCGCGGGACACCCCAGACACCAGACCTGGTAACGACCCTAATGGCGGCCCAGAGACGCCTCCTGGACGTCCCAAGCGGATGGGCGGAGACGACACCGACCAGAACGCCGACCGTCACGTACGCAGAGCGGTGCTCACAGGGTCCCCACCCCCAGACGAGCCGAGAGCCGGCTCTGTATCTCCTGCTTTCAGGTATACACAGGGGATGCTGACGCCGATGGGAGCCGACCCAGGATGGCAGCAGCGAGCCTACATAGAGGCGCTCGAGCAGCAGAGCCAGACGTGGACGCCCACGGCATGCAGCAGCCGCCCACGAGACACCCCTGCCGACAGGTGGGTTGCCAGTCCACCAAGGCCACCCCCAGGATTTCCAGCACGGCCCCATCCAACACCGCCGCCGATGCTGACGCCGAGAACCGGAGAGGCGACACACCGGAACACCACTCCCGGAAGTGCACAGCCCCCGACGAGACACGAGACGACCGCAGACAGATGGCCCACCCCCAGGACGGTCCGCAACCACCTGAACACCCACCCGCTCACGCCGGTGGGCCTCAGGGGAGTGGACAGCGACGTCATCCGGCAGAAGTCTGCAACGTGGCCGCAAGGCTGCACTCAGAGAGGCTCTACAACCACCCCCGGACGCCTCCAGTGCACGCCACTGCCCCGGAGCGAGAGAAAGCGGAGACGCCCCCGACCGCCCCAACGAGGAGCGAACGCAGGACGACGGCGCCCGCCGAGCCAACTCTCCCCAGGGTTAGCACGGCGACGCCGCCCCCAGCCGCCGCCAGTCCGGAGCCACAGGGAAATCGACAACAACCGAGACAGAAGAGAGTGCCGCCAGCACGGGCGCCCGAAGCCAGGACACCACCGCCAAGGCAGCGAGACGCCCGAGGGCAGCGACCAAGGACGCCGCCCCCCGAGAGGCGGAATGCCGAACCACGGCCAAGACCACGGGCGGAGAGGAGGCAGAGCAACCCCCGTGGGACGCAGCCGCCCCCCGCGACAGTGGGACCAGACGAGTCAGAAGAGGAACCCGACCGGCCAGTGGGGAACAATGCAAGCACCGAGGACCTGGTCCGAAGGCTGCAGGACGCCTACCTGGTTGGCTGGGACCACTTCGAGACCGAAATGGACGCCATGAAAGCAGCAGCGAAGAGGTGGATGAACCTTCCGCAGCGCGCAAGCACTGAGCTAGCTCACATGGCCATGCACGAGGGTGGAGTAGGACTTCTACCCCTGGCCGACTCCAGTGACGTCCTCGCGGTCACGCATCCATACAGGCTGCTGACCTGCAAGGACGAGCTCTGCAGAGACCTGGCATAAACCACCATGACAACGCAGTCGCGACAAAACTAGGACGGAGGCCGACCGAAGAGGAGTGCTGCCGATACCTCCAGAGACAACTGGAGACGAGAATCCGATCTGGACCCAGACCCGATCCGCCTCGAGACGACTGGCGACGAGAATCGGGCTGAAGTGGCAGTACGACGCCGCACGGAGCGAGATCGCCATCCGAGTAGACAGGCCTGGAAGGCCCCGGACGTCGCGATCGTCACGCCGGACGCGAGAGCTCTGCTGGCCAAGACCACGAGAGCTGCGCTGCGAGACTCATACAGGGAGCGCCTGCACGCAAAGAGGGACCAGGGCAAGACCTCTTTGCTGACATCGAAGTGGTTTTCGAGCAACCACTTCACCACCGACGGGAAGTACACCCGGTTCTGCGACTGGAGATTCGTCTTCAGGGCAAGGCTGGACGTGCTGCCCCTGAACGGGAACAGACGCTGGGGGGACGGACCCAAGACCTGTCGCATCTGCAACACGCACACCGAGACCGTGCCGCACGTGCTGAACCACTGCATGCGGCACTCGAGAGCGATGCAGAAGCGACACAACGCGATCCAGGACCGACTGGCCGCCGCCATCCCCCGGAGACGCAGGAACGACCCGGCCGTCACGGTGACGGTCAACAGGAAGGCGGAGTATGGCACGGAGAAAGCCAATTTGATTGGATATTGCTTAACGTCTCATATTTATGCAACTTGGCTAATCGAAACGAAGGAAGAGATGTAAGGGATGACGCGGGGGGACAAGGAAGCCAACGTCCGACCGGACATCATCATCGGGGGACGACTTCCCCAAAGCCCGAGCTGATCATTGACATCAACGTGCCCTTTGAGAATGGAGCCGACGGGTTCCTGCTGCCAAGACGGAGGAAGGAGGACAAATACCAACACGTCGCCGACTGGAACCGCGACCAGGGCTACGCGACAACGGTGGAAGAATTCATCGTCAGTAGTCTTGGAGGCTGGGACCCCGACAACGAACGAGTCCTCCGAGCCGGGGGGCGTCAGCCGACGCTATGCGACCAACATGCGCCCGCCTGATGCCAGCAAAGCGATAAAGTGGTCCCGGGACATATACCCCCGAACATGCCCACGGGCCACAGACAGTACGAGGGCTAGGGGGTGGGGCAAAAAAACACAGAGACACCGACTCCCCCCAGCCAGCAGCGCCGCGACCGGGCCCGACTAGGCTCCGCGGAATCGCCGAGAACGCCCCCAGGAACGATTGACTGACCCGAGCGGGACCCGACGAGACAATGCCGGAACGAACATCAGGCCCGAGCTGGGTTCGGCGAGAGTCGACGCGGGATCGATCTACAGACCCGAGCTGGGCCCGGCGCGGGATAGAGCTACGAGCCAGAGCACGAACTGGACGAAGACCTGTACTTCAAGAGCCCATCATTTCATGTCTTTGTCGGAACTCGTTCAGTAACTTCCCGTGCAGCGTAGCTGGGGCGACTAACGCCCGTGCAGGGGTCTCTCAATCCCTGCACTGTATATATATTAGTAAGGCATTGCAAGCCAGCGAGGCCGTCTATCAACGACCTCGCATTGATCGCTCCTTCCCGAGCGGGCCCACACCTCCGAGGAGGGAGTGAGGGAGCGGGATAGATTGGGCCAGACCCTCAGTCCGCCCGTATCGGGGACGGGTCATCAACCCGACCCCTCTCCACCCCCGACTGCGGGGGTGGCGTAGGTTAATTATTATGCTCTTAGGGGAACTAGTACCCACCCTGACCTTGCCTGTCTCTCAACAGGGCCCATGCGTCCACTCTCTCAAGTGGCGCATCTGTATATTCAAGATAGGAATTAGAATTTTTAAATGCCTAATTTACATACATGTTAGGTTTTTTTCGTAGACCGCGACATCTTATATTATATAATTGCCGACGTTTGTATTGCTCTAATTAGTATTTAGTTTTTCTGAATAAAACTCTTTAATCACTTTTATTATTTAATTTGGTCCCTGCCAATATTATTTATTTTTTTTCATCTTGCCAGCACAAAATATTTTAGTTATTTTCATTAAATTTAACCTCTACTGACACATTTTCATGACTATTAGCTTATTATTAACTATTATTACTAATAATTATTTATAATACTTAGGTCCTAAATTTAAAATCAAACAAATTAAATGATTATTTCCAAGTTTTATTTTCAAAAATGAAATTTTTAATAGCAATTTTTCAAAAAGTGTTTATGAAGACGAAATTAAAAGAAAAAACAATAAGCTATCAGACAAGAGAAGTTTTCCTCGTTCTTACTTTTCATCTTAACAAAAGTGTGGCCCTGACATGTTTGAGAAAAAAATTTGAATATCCACAAAGAGAATAAACACAGCTATGAAAGAAGTTGCGGTCATAAAGCATTACAAATAAAAGAAATTCAAACGGTGGTAAAAATATGGTTACATTAGATTAGTAACAGGGAGTTATCAGTCATGTAGCAAGATTCCCGAAATATAAGTCCCATTAATACAGAACAAAAAACGAGAAACAGTACCCAAATCCCGATGTTACGCTATAAAAGGTATCCCCTTATTTAGAGGAAAACCCTGTTTTGGGAAACCTGTTATTCAAAGTATGATATATTTGATAAAAGTTCAACCCCCAAACGTAAACCTCTTAAAAAAGGGCACATGCAAAAAGTGTGCCACTTTACATGCACGACTTCTTTTTGAAGAAAACGAGGAAAATAAATTGAGACTACATCTAGACCATACTCCCACATCAATGTAGACTTTAACGCTCCTCCACCCTCGCCGGGCTTTCTGCCCCACCCCATCTGGTCATCCTCAAAAGTGAAAGAGTGGGCGATGGTTCTGAGTGGGGTTGCATGTTAGAAATAGAAGTTGTTCTGGACGCTCTGGCTTCAGAATACATACTAACTTCTTAAACTTACGGTACACATTTTAGTGCAGTAATAGACTCCAAAATGCATTGCAAGTGGGAAATTAAATTCCAGTTCAAATTTTTGAAAAATATGTCTAGACATAGTCCATGCTCAGATATAACAAATAAAGCTTCATTTAAATATCTAGAAAAAAATGTATTGAGAATTTTCTGTAGGTCTAGCTTGTAAGTTATAAATACATATACATATTTGTATACTATTTTTTCTACATTGGCAAGACCCTTTTAAAAAAAAATTATGCCATATATAAGGAGAGATATCTGCAGTGAACAAGGCATGCAAACTCATTGGATGAAATTTACCTATTGGGTACTGGTCGAGCCCAAATCAAGATGGTAAATTATAAAGTCGACATACACGTCATCAATGACGATGGCAGTGTGGCTGACAGCCAGTGTGAGTGTGCTGCCGGTATTGAGCCATGTAAGCATATCCTAGTTTTGTTGCTAGCTGTGCAAGATGTTGCAGAAAATAGGAAATAACAACCGCCGAGGTATGTACGCGAAATATATAGACTTATCACACGCCTGGGCAGCCGCTTAAGGCTGCCACCCTAAGAAGAAGTGCAAATAAGCCAACCAAGTCAGTATCAATGAAGTGTTCGATTCTTGTCCTCAACGTCTACGAAATGTTCAAGCCTTTTCAGATACAGTGAGGAAAATATGCATTTATAACGCAGTGTCTGTAGTGACTGCAAAAGTCCATCGGTTATCCCCATTATGCATACAATGTCTGCAGACTATCCATTTGCGATTGAAAAAGACCTTAATTATGCGGGTGATGTAAACACAGCTCTTAAGAACAATTAGACACGTGCAATCTTACAAAAGAATAAATAGATTCTATCGAGTTTTCTACAAGTGGTCAATCTAAAAATTAAACCTGGAAGGAGAGATATGGCTGAATCAGCTGCACCCATTGCGGAGCACTCTTTCTTTGTTTTCTCGAGCAACAGAACATGGAATCATGACAAGGTACTCGGGCTATTGTTCCCTGGTTCTGAGACTGCTGGATACGTTTTTTTTTTATGAGCTAGTTTAGTTATGTAGTAATAACGAGTAAGTGGTTTTGAGATTGTTTAACCTAATTGTTTATTTTTTGTGGTCTGTTAGGTTCTTTTAATTCAGTGGCAAATCTAGGTGCACTGTATAAAACTGCCGTCGTAATTGTTTCTTCGTGAAGGTTCAGTACACCCGACGGTAGTGGTCCAATTGCTGAATGAGTGTTTTCGACTGGCAATAGCTTGCTTGCTTGGTGCAATAAAGGTGGACTTTGGATGGCAACCTAGTTCGGGTTTCAGTCATAATACAAGCGGACAGTCTTTGTGTTCGAGTGCCAGGTGTCGGGTCGACTTTCAGTTTGCTCTCAGTGTTCATATTTCCGGATATTGGTGTGTCGATTTGCAGTTGGAGTTATTGCCATTTAGTTCGTTTGGATACTTTTTTTGTTTTTTTTTACTCTGCTTTCGGTTTTGCTCCATTTCACTTTGTTCCTGTTTCCAATTTGTTTAGAAAAATTGCTGTTGCTTGAGTTTTATTTTCTTGCTTAATTTCAAGAAGAGAGAAAGTGCTTGATTTCTGTTTATCTTTATTTATTTATTTATTTATTTATTTATTTATTTTTTATTTTTTTATTTTTTTCTTCTCTCTCTTGAGTCTCGCTTTCTATTGCCTAACACCATGGATCTCGATTACATCTACGATGAGTATTCTATCGGGTGCATCGTTGGGGGTACCCTAGAGGGGTCAAAGTGGTTGAGCGTTCGGGGTCGCGACAAAGTTTATCGAGACGTGGTGACGTGTGTACGCCTGAGGTTGGCGGAAATGGTGTCGGCCCTAAACATTAGGGGTTGTGATGGGGAGGCGAAGATCAGAGGGGTGGAGTTGGTGCGATGCTGGGCGGACCTCTTGTTCTTTGAGGCCTTGGTTCGGGTAAACAGGGTAGGGGGCGTGAAAGCGCATAAATTAGCAAAATTTTACGGTAGGTACCTGAGTACGTCTAAGGCCTATTTAGCCAGGCACGGGGTGCATCCGGAGGATGATGACTTCCTGGAGTGGGTGGGGATTCGTCCATGGATGGCCCCGCATGCTTTTTACCAATACGGTAGTGGGGACCCAGCTTGGAAGTATGATTACGAGTGGTAACTCTGTCGTACCAGCTTCTGACGTACCAAGATAGGGCAGTTGATTGTAGGTCTTAGTTTCTTTGTCGTTCGTGTTCGTATCCAGCTTACTTTTTATTTCGGCAAGTCTGGATGTTTTTGTTTCGATTCTTGATGTTGAATTTTGATTCTTATTTTGAAGTAATGACCGTTTCTCTGGTTTTTCGGTGTCTCCATTTCTGCTTTGTCTTTCTCTTTCGATACGAAATTAAGGTGCTTGGATGTTCCCCCGAATTTGATCCTCGGAGTCGTTGACTACGACCTTTTCCTTTCTTGCTAGGATGTTTCTTCCGGAGAAGGAGCTCGAGTATTACTTGCTGGCTTAGATCTTTTTGCAAGCGATACGAGATTGTCTCAGGTTGGTCTTTGGGTCGCTGAGTGGTTCCTTTTCTCGCTGATTCATCTGCTGACGAGGATATGTTCTCACGACTGAGGGTTCAATTTTATGTCTATGTTTCCATCCTAGGCCGCGTTCAGTCAGTGTGGTTTTAATCCTTGAGCTTAACAGTCAGTCCTTCAACTATTAGCTATGTGGTCTAGTTTTGTGATTGATTATGTGGTTGGGGGGTCGGCCGAGGAGGTGGCGGTCCTCCTGGAGTTCGGTTGGGCGGAGGCGCTTCGGGCGGTCCGCCTGGCCGTGCTTAGGTCCGAGGACTTGGCGGTGCGCCAGGTCGAGTGGGAGTCGGAGGAGCTGCGGCGGCGGGTCGCGCTGAGGGTGCGGGCTTGGGGGGCCCTGCTTTGCTTCGAGGCGTTGGCCTGCTTGGGGGGGGGGGGGGGGGCGGCCCCCCAGGTGCCACCTTGGAAGTTAAACCAGGCGTTTACTGACTACATGTCCAGGCTCGCCGGTACGCCGACGAATTCATGGTGCACCCTAAAGACGATTGGGGGGAGAAAGATGCCTGGTTGCGACCGTGTACAAATAATGTAATTAAACTGTCGTCACTTTATAGAGAAAAAGAAGTGAACTTGACCTGTTAGTGACTTAAGATTTTATTTGATTACTGTCGAGAGTAGGTGGTATTCATACTTCATGTTTGGCAACGGAAAGTAAAATATTACTAACATACTATGAAGAGTGACGTAATTTTAATAACTAGAAACTAGGATTTGTTATTACATCATCGTACAAAATAAGTTATTTGTAACTTCCACAAAAATTGTGAAAGTCTTGTTTTATTATTTTATTAGTGTGGCTTGGGCAAAGCTGTCTGCAATAAGTGTTGAATGTGTGAACTTGACACTGTTGTAATAACTACGTGATTTTCTGAAATGAATGTGATCTGGTTTCAGCCCACGCCTGGAACCTCCAGAGAGACGGAGGAGGTGACGGTGAAGACGGAAGTGGAGATGG
Source organism: Sweltsa coloradensis (assembly GCA_024449915.1). NCBI lineage: Eukaryota > Metazoa > Arthropoda > Insecta > Plecoptera > Chloroperlidae > Sweltsa > Sweltsa coloradensis. The sequence continues at coordinate 59,322 of JAMZAV010006378.1, forward strand.
AGGAGACGGTGGAGATGGTCCTAGCTCCCAACCTCCTTCAGCCACCTCAAGCAACGCCTGCTCGCCGCCCAAAAAGTCCATTAGTGCTTGCTAATGAAGCTAGGGAAGAAAAAAGACGTGCTAAACGAAAGGTGGAGTTGACCAATCTATTGGTTGATAAATACCACCACTTCTATTTTGACAATTTCTAATCCTCCATACCACTTCACCAAGATTCATACCAAGAGAGTGTACCAGGGGTAGAGAGTGTACTAAGACTGGCCCAGGTAGAGCAGAAGGGAACCTTGGGGAGGCAGGATTTCAATGAAATAGGTAATGGGACGTATGGATCCGGGGAACTGGCTAAGGGATGTAGAAAATAGGCTGGTCTGACAGATAGAGGAAAGGAAGAGGATCTTGGACATTATCAGAAGGGAGGACATGACAAGGAAGGAAGAGGGTGATAAGACGAAGGGATATTGACCATAGAGGGAGTTATGCAGGACATGAGCCTGGGGAAGGACGAGAGACTTGATTAATTGATTGGATATTGCTTAACGTCTTATATTTATGCAACTTGGCTAATCGAGACGAAGGGAGGGACGTAAGGGTTGACGCGGGGGGACAAGGGGTGGACAGGCCTGTGCTGGTCAGAACCAGCCACAAGCGTATGGGGAGGGCAGGTGATCCCCCACGTCGTGGTCTCCGTCTGTGTCATCATCCGTCCGTGTTGTCATTGTCGTCGCCGTCGGGAGGTAGTCAAAGGGGTCAATAATCTTGTTCACTTTCACTTAATTTCACTCAATATAAATACGCCGAATCGAAACGAAACAAATGTTTTTGAGATCATATCATCCCTTTGATATAGGTTAGTTATTAAATCTATCCGAGGGTATTTGTCAATGAGTACAATTTTGGATTCACATTTTAATTCCAAGCCTTCACTTCATAATTGTTATTAGCCCTAAGCTTAAATTTAACAAGTAGCCTAGTATAGAGTATAGAGGGATATTTAGCTAATGCAAAATGTGTTTTTTTTTATTAAATTAAATTATCATTGGACCGTAGGTCCTAGACCGCAGCCAAAAATGCCACACCAAAATTTAGAGGTGTGCTCTAAACGAAAGTTAATAAATCCCATTGAAATGGAAAACTTAATGAAAGGTGCAAAATAAACTGGCAACATCACCCACACCCTCCACACCTCACCCAATTACAGGCATAGGTCAAACTCCTCAACGTGTACCGGTATCAATCATCTTTCATAAAAAAATCCCTTCACCAAGTTCGTTAGTTGGTTATTGGGATTTTAGGGCACACAACAGTAAAGTTATCAGTGCCCATCAAATTTTCTGGTTGCTATATAAATATGAATTTCAAATTTAATTTAAAGGTATTTTGCTTGTAAAATTAATAACGTTATCGCTTGTCGTGGTGTTATCCGATAAAATTTCTTTGAGGGAAGGTTTTAATTAAAAACAGCAACAGGTTCTGAACATTCTCACCTATCAAATTAAAATAATTTAGTTTAAGAATTGAGTACAATAAATGTCAGGAACTAGGAAGAAACATGTCATAAAGGTCATGACAACTATGCTGAGTGATACAACTATTCAGGCGGTTGTCTGTTCTGTCCAGACGGAAAGGTAACAAATATTTAACAGCATTGTGCGAAATATACCAGTCAAGACTTTCTCCAACAATACATTCAACAGAAACAAAAAAATATTAAATATAGCTTAGACCATATTTGACCACTGCAGCTGTGCAGAAATATGGGGAAAAGATTGGAAAAACGGCAATGCTTTGCCAATGCTGATAACACGCATACTGAAGCGACCAAGATGAGAACGTGTGAAAGCTTCACACACCTTCCTACATGCTAAATGAAGAAGTCAATGACGTTGTTTCACAGAACTCTTCAACCATGGGGTTGTGACATACCTACCCCCTCAACTGGGGTGTAAGAGGGGTGTGCTGGGAGGGGTGGATGACATGCAAAATAAAAACAAACTAAAAGGTGGCCAGTAAGGTTGATTGTTTGGATATTGCTTAACGTGTCATATTTATGCAACTTGGCTAATCGAGACGAAGGGAGGGACGTAAGGGATGACGCGGGGGAACAAGGGGTGGACAAGGTTGCGAGTTGGAATTTGAAGACATTGGAATTGGAGTATTACAGACTAATTGTAACCTTGTGCAAATAAATGAGGCTATATAATCAGACATCAAAACTTCGAGACAGAACAAGGCCATACAGGTTAAAAGAAAGTCTAGGCAAGGCCTACTTCCCAGCCTGGCAGACTATAATAGAACTAAATCCAAACTGTTTTTCAAATGAAGAACTATTAAACAAGGAGGGCGACAAATGGATCGGTGACAAAGTCTCTATCGTTCTCCGCCACGAACTGTACAACAACCATATTCAGGCTGAAGCAAGCAGAGTGTTTCCACAGCCAAGGGAGCTTTCAAAACACGAGCTACGAGGGGAGGGACGCAAACGACCAATCAGGTAAGATCAGAGCCGAATAAATTACTTTTAAATCGTTCCTCATCAATTCATCATCCATTGTCGATTTCTTCGTCTGGCAGTAAGTAACTGCCCCACTGACAGGCGAACAGCATAAAACAATAAAGACGGACACAAAGTTGGGACTTAGATACCTAATCCTATTAAGCTTTTCAAACAATTACATAAATTAAATGGACAACTCGATGAAACAAAAACCCAGCACAAAAACCGGGCAACCATGTTTGTGTCGAAGCTCTTATCTCGCACTTAACAGAATCTAACACTGACCAAACATAAAGTGTACAACCTGTGCGGACAGAACAGACATTTAAACTGAACACATTCTTCAGAAGCAGACGCCAACGCCATGTACTGTAGAGGCCAAACAAGAACACAACGAAGAGCAAATGCAAAACACATCCGCCTGCAACAAGAACAAACAGACCGACTGCGAGGCGAGGCGGCGAGGCAGCAGCTGCGCTGTGTGTACCGCAGCCTGTGGAGATGGCAGTCAAAAGGTGCGGGCCACGAGGTTATATCGATGTTGCAAGTCAAATGCATTGAATTATTCAAATATTATTAATGGCTGTAGCACATGATCCTCAAGATGTGTAATAATTGGATGTGAGCGAAATTTAAATGTTTAGTGAGGTTCATCGTGATGATACTTCAATTTTCGCAGATATAAGCCTATCCATGGATTTTACTGTCATTACGGACCAATTAGAACACGGTGCATTCCACGTAACACATAACAGCTGCAGGTAGGTAGTTAATTGTAGCACACTAGGATTTATTGACCCAGTGATTTCAATTGATTGACAGTGCCTAGCAGAGGTTGATAGATTCAAGGCATCAGAATTTCATTAATTTCTCCATTTCACTGGACCACACTGGTTCGAATAGCATTCACTCTATAGAGATATTTTACATGTCATGATGATTTCTGTGCAGTCCCAGTTTCTCCCTTCCACCATATTGCATTGCTAGGAATTGCCGAAAGGCTGTCCATGGTGGTACAACAATGTTTTGTAAGACGCAAAACAATATTACCCATTAATAATATTCATGAAATGTGCGTTGGCAAAATGTTAGCAATCGCATGCACAGGTGTCTTATTGACACTATCTAACAATTCATTAATTACCCTCTCACTACACAGAGCCTCATCAAGCGTCTTGTAACTCTTTAATGTTAAGTAAGAGTAAGTAAGAGTATGTAAGAGTAAAGTGATTAAGAGACTTACTCTCTTGACCTTACTCGCAAAACGATATATAATATCAGAAACATGTATTTGTGGCGACTTTAATGAGGATTTACTAAAACCGTCAAAACTGAGTACTTTCCATACAGACACTTGCTTAGCATATAACTTACGTCACATAATGCACGAACCAACTAGGCTACTCGCATCACATCATTGCGCTCAATCCTTATTGACAACAAGAGCATGGCCACCTTCAATTGAGGCGGTGGCTGGAAAAAGGGCACATGGGCTTATGTGCCCTTTCTGCGCAAAATTGGGCCATCAAATTCGAACTCGCAACCTTCTCGTGGTTTGGCCCGTGATTAGGGGAGTTTTTCTCCCTGAAACTAATGGCGAGCTCTGGGTCGTCGTCGGGGAACTTTCCCCTTCCCTTTGACTACCTTCCTGACGGCGACGACAATGGCAACACGGACGGATGATGACACAGACGGAGACGACCACGACGTGGGGGAACCCCTGCCTCCCCATAGGGAACTTAAGTTTTGAAGGCGGGAAGGAAATTGGTTCTCTCTGGTCTCAGCGCCCATAAGAATTAGCATGGTACGAAAATGTAACTCGCCGTATCTTTTGACTCGCGCAAAAGAAATCTAAACCAATAACATCACAAGATGCATAATTTTGTGGAGAAGATGATGGCATTCTACTTTGCTCGATGACGCTTCCTAAATTCAAACTATTATGAGTTTAATGGACCCATGTTTGCGCGCTGTCGCAAATGTACTCTGACTGAGCGGCAACCTAAGCGAGACGCAGCCACGTTGTGTGCAGCTGTGGCATCCTTGCATACCACGCGCCTGTCCATGGTTGCTAAATGTACTTTTCATTCAAGATTTTGTTGGCACATTAAAGGACATTTTATTAGTAATGTATAATCTAGTACAACCCAGTGACCTCACAGTAGCCACAAAGCAAGTCGGATACCAAATGTTATGCTGATGCCAAGGACAAAATGTTTTTACGTGCTTTTTCATAAGCAGTTTGTAAGGTTTGGCAACAGTGTTAGTTAGTTATTAGGGTTTAAGGGCACACAACACTAAGGTTATCAGTGCCCGTATTCTCTTATATAATGGCATGTTATTTTTAAATCTTATTGTACAGCTGTGTTGATTTCAGGTATTTAAAACATTTGGTTATGTTCTCAGATTCATCAGATAAAATTTTCTTTTAAATTACGTTTTAGTTTAAAATCATTCGTGTAAATGTAGAGTTCACTTTGACTCAAAAACAAATGTCATTAATATTTGTGATAGAGCAGAGTTATGTATTCCCGCAAAGAGGAAAGATTATAGTTTCTTACAGTATGAATATAATTCCGGTCCGTGGTCGGGTTCTCGCGCTATCGCTTACGAAACATTTAGCACGGGTTAAATCGCCTATACACGCTGACCGGAGAGAACCAGACAACGCCCACTTAGGTTCCCTATACGCTTTGTAGCTGGTTCTGACCAGCACGGCCTGTCAACCCCTTGTCCCCCTGCGTCATCCCTTACGTCCCTCCCTTTGTCTCGATTTGCCAATTTGCTTAAATATAAGACGTTTAAGCAATATCCGATATCCAAATTTCTGCGCAAATTGTTTAAAAGAACCGCGTTGTCTTTATTTATAAGCATGTTAAGTTATAGTGCGCATCTTCGATAGAGAGGTCAGGGCAGCACAAGGAACAACCACGTGCAGCCACCAGTGGCAGCCACTTGCCTGCGCGCCATGCGCGGTCAGCTGTTTCTGTCAACTTGTTATGAAAGACGTTATGTCCTTTTATTGTCCCCATAACTTTGGGAAAAACGTTAGGTCGTATTTAATACAATTTTATATTTTAATTGCTGATTAAAAATTATGCGTCAATGTGTTATAGTCCAGTCAACAAATCATTTACACAAAAAACCCAAGACGCCCCATTAACCACAGGAAATTTAATAAAAACATTGTATATTGCCAAGTACATATTGTAAACAAAAACAAAAGATGGCAGCTTTTGTTTCTAGACAATCTGTTTTAAAGGCACTCTGTATCCACCTTTACACGAATTTCACGTATTTCGTATTTCCTTGATATGAAACAAACAACAAAAAGATGTGATAACCCCCCCAAATACAAAAATTTGTAAAGGAAAAAAGGCAGCCAAGCTCTCCTTCCAAAGTCTTCGGCTGGGAATGCTGTGAGATAAAGAAGTTGAGCCAAGCAATTCATTCTTCTCTCCAAGTTCGCATTGAAAGAAGTAAGATCATTTCGCCTGTTGACGAGCGCCAAAGCCAACCATTTTCGTGGTAAAAAAATTAAAAATTTTAAACTCAAAATCATAAAAAAAATTACTTGGCCATTGAATTTGGTACGAGGACTCTCTAAAGTGAAAGGTACAAAAAGGAAGCACGCAGGAGGAAGTGGCCGCGGCGGGCGTCGTCGTCAGCATCAAAAAGGTTGTGGAGGCAAAACAGGCCCGTACAAGGTTCCCCTTCGAGTGCAAGAACCCGTCCACGGGACTGGTATGGCGGCCAACAGACGTTGCCCCAAATTCAACCGTTTTTCAATCCCCTCCAGCCGGGCAGGCTTATTTCAGCAGGCGCCAGCGCCCGGGTTCCAGCAAAAACCAACCAAGGCGGTCGAGGAGGAGGCTACAGGACTGACTGTACATGTACATCACACGTAAGTTTGAATAATTCAATGTTAAGGCTTAAAAGTCAATGAAAGTTGGCTGAATGAAAGAGTACCTTTAATAAAACAAACATTTCTTTTTTTTGGGGGGAGGGGAGGGCGTGGGCGAGCGAGAAATAACCTCACTCTTCTGCCATTTTTGTCGTTTTGACAATAGTGTGGCCTGCACTAGTGCGAAATTAAATTTTTTTGATTAAATATTGCTTAACGTCTCATATTTATGCAACTAGGCTAATCAAGACGAAGGGAGGGACGTAAGGGATGACGCGGGGGGACAAGGGGTGGACAGGCTGTGCTGGTCAGAACCAGCCACAAGCATATGGGGAGGGCAAAGGTTCCCCCACGTCGTTTGTCGTCTCCGTCTGTGTCATCCGTCCCTGTTGTCATTGTCGTCGCCGTCGGGGAGGTAGTCAAAGGGAAGGGGAAAGTTCCCCGACGACGGCCCAGAGCTCGCACATTAGTTTCAGGGAGATGAACTCCCCTAATCACAGGCCACACCACGAGAAGGTTGCGAGTTGGAATTTGAAGGAATTTTAAAAATCGGTTTTCTGGATATAGTTTCTAAACACCTTTAGCTTCCACCTAAGTATAAGGATAAATAGATTTCTGTTTCTGATATATAACAAGAGTTGGTGTATGATTTTTTTTACAAACTACACAAATACCCGCTATTTCAACTTTTGTAGTTTGAAACATATCCAGAAAACCGAATCTCAAACATTAATTTCGCGGTAAACGTGCAGGCTACACTCTTGTCAAAAACCAACATGTACAACGGCTTATAGTGAACGAGGTTATGTCCCGCCTCAAAAAATTCACAATTATTTTTCTGTTACATTGAGCCTCTTTATTTTAAGAATGCATTTGTTATGGGCTAGACGTGGAACAAAAACAAAGAAAGTACACTGCAGCACGTAATTTCTATATGGCCAATAGCCGTGTTTATAAACTGACTGACACCAATGGTGAAATGAAAAAATTTGCAAAACTGATTTTTAAAGAAACATTACAAATACCTGCTGGAACCATAACAAATATTTTAAAAAGGAAAGCTTAAGATGGGGCACCCCTCCAAGATTGTAGGGGGAGATAGCTCCCCAAAACAAGAGTAGTGAAGAGGATATTGAGTACCTTAAAAGTTTTATCCGGTTGTTTCCAACATATAAGTCGCATTACAGCAGAAAGAACAACCAGCATAGAAACTATCTGCCCTGACTTTGTGTATGCTAACATAATACCAACAATATGTTGGTAATTGCAACCAAAATAACCGAACACAACTTTCTCTGTTTGTTTTTCTAGAGGTATTTAATACAAAATTTCATTTACATTTTCACCATCCAGAATCAGACACTTGTCAAAGTGTGATCTTTACAACAATAAAATTAAGTGTCTTCCGGAGGGTGATAAAACAATTCTATTAAAGAAGCGCCCGCGTCGATTTTATCGACCTTTAAAACGCGCCGCCGAGTGCCCGCGTCGATTTTGTCGACCTTAAATAATGCCGTTTTCTCAACATCTATGGGACTCACTGATTTGATGCCACCTTCTAGTTGTAGGGCATCGGTAGCTCTGTCGGGGAAAAAATACATATCTTCGTTTCAAAGACGTTGGACAACGATTACCAACTTTAGAAATCAATAAATATTTCGCAGTTTGTTTTTGATTCGCGCCATTACGCAGCGGAAGGCAGATGTGGCTTTGTCGGATAATTGATTTATCGAGAATACTATTAGAAGATGAAGGAAGTGATGTTGATATATCGGATCACGAAATAGACTCTTCATCTAGTGATAATGATGAATGTTCCGACGTCGACGATGGGTTTAGTGATCCAGAATATGAAGTCGAAGTCAGTACCTCGCCAGGTAAGCAAACATCTCGGCTGTCATTTTACGTAAAAATTGCGATTGGATTGGATATTGCTTTACGTCTCATATTTATGCAACTTGGCTAATCGAGACGAAGGGAGGGACGTAGGGATGACGCGGGGGGGACAAGGGGTGAACAGGCTTTTGCTGGTCAGAACCAGCCACAAGCATATGGGGAAGGCAGGGGTTCCCCCCCGTCGTGGTCGTCTCCGTCTGTGTCATCATCCGTCCCTGTTGTCTTTGTCGTCCCCGTTGGGGAGGTAGTCAAAGGGAAGGGGTTCCCCGACAACGACCCCGAGCTCGCCATTAGTTTCAGGAAATGAAACTCCCCTATTCACGGGCCAAAACCGCGAGAAGGTGTCGAGTTGGAATTGAAGGCCCAGTTTATACATTTTGCATGCTTATAAGTTAGACTGATATCACTAATAATTATCTTTCTTTATTAGTGGTTTCGAGGAGGAGTGAGAATCCACAACAGTCGGATAGTAGGCCTACTAGGACTGCTGTTGATGACAGCAACTTGACAGGTCGTGACCTCTGGCCTACCCACAAATTACGACTCGGCGTCCCTATGTCGTCGCTCGCAACCAGATTCTGATCAAGAATCTCTGATAGACTATCAATTTCTCCAAGGTAGGCCTAACAGAATTGTTTATGACAACAGTTTGGGTCCCCAGGCCGCAAAAAATAGGCCTAGGCTAGGGACTAGTCCTAGGACTAGGTAGGCCCTAGGTCTAGGGGCAAATGCCTTTAGCTAGGCCTATGCCTATGGAAGGTGGCCCTAGGCCTACTACGGCCTGGCATAGGCATATGATAAGTTTTTAATCCTAGGATTTAGTCCTATGCCAAGGGCATAGGCCTACCTACCATGTTTTTATTTGCTGCATTGTATACTAGTTCATGTTCCTAATTTGTTTTGTTATTTTTTTAGATGTTCATGCAAGCAGTAGCCCTACACCGAGTCTTGTTGAAGTTTTCGATCGCCATCAATCGCCATCTGACCACAGGCCTAATATGGATCAACTTATGGATCAAGACATGGATCCCCTGGCTCATCGACAATACAGTTCCGAATCGGAAGAGGAATCTGTGCCTGACTCAGATGTACCTCTTGCTGCTAGACTTCTGGATTATCTTTGTGCTCCAGCTAGAAGGCAACGTAGACCTAGAAGGCAAGTGATTCCAGCAGCTGTCAATTGGGTAGAGGTTCAACCCCCGAAAACTGTCAAGTTAGGACTCCCATTCACCCAAAACTATGTTTGGTCCCATATATCCCCCTTAACGCAACTCGCCACCTATTATATATTTTAATTTATTCGCCCCTGATCAAATTATTAATTTGATTGTTTTGGAAACAAACAAATATGCAATTGAACACATAAATGCAATCCAACAGTGGATGGATAATCACCTAAGTAGTAGGCTGCATAATTGGCATGGGATGTCGGTTGAAGCATTCAAGACATGGCTAGGCATTTTGTTGAACATGGACCTGAACAGGAAAAAGAATGTTGGCAAACATTGGGACACTCGGCGCAGTCAAAACATACCCTTCTTTAGTGAAGTAATGACCCGTAATGAATTTCAACTGATAACACGATTCATGCATGTTTCTGATAATGCTTTAGCACTACAGCGCAATGATCCCAACTACGATCCCTGGTACAAAGTTCGGCCAGTGCTAGATTTTTGTAACATGCAATGGAAATTGCGGTATACTCCGGAGCAGATGGTTTCCTTAGATGAAAGCTTCATCGCAATGAAGAATAGGGCCCCATACATACAACACATGCCTAATAAAAGGCATGCCAGATTTGGCATTAAAAAGTTTGAGTTATGTGAAAGCTCAACAGGATATGTGATGCATTCGGAAATGTACAGTGGAAAAGATTTCTTTGCTGCGCAGCTACCGAAAGGGCTGGCTCATGAGGTGGTTACGCACATAATCAAAGAGTGCAACTTAGAAAACAAGGGATACCACCTCACAACAGACAAAGTTCCTCTGGCAGAAGACTTGCTCCAGAGTGGTGTGATGTTGACAGGAACAATCCGTTCCAATTCAAAAGGGCTGAGCAAAGATCGAATCTTAGAAACGCTGGGGAGACAGCGTACTACAGAAAAGGTGAAGTACTTGGATGTAAATTCAAAGAAAAAAAGTCTCGATTGATTGATTGATTGGATATTGCTTTACGTCTCATATTTATGCAACTTGGCTAATCGAGACGAAGGGAGGGACGTAAGGGATGACGCGGGGGGACAAGGGGTGGACAGGCCTGTGCTGGTCAGAACCAGCCACAAGCATATGGGGAGGGCAGGGGTTCCCCCACGTCGTGGTCGTCTCTGTCTGTGTCATCATCCGTCCGTGTTGTCTTTGTCGTCGCCGTCGGGGAGGAAGTCAAAGGGAAGGGGTTCCCCGACGACGACCCAGAGCTCGCCATTAGTTTCAGGGAGTGAAACTCCCCTATTCACGGGCCAAACCGCGAGAAGGTGTCGAGTTGGAATTTTAAGGCCCAAAAAAAAAAAAAAAAAAAGTATCGAAAACCAGTGCATGAGTGCTGCAATGAGTGCTGGGTTCGATGAAATGGAGGACGAACTAGTAACAGAGACGCCCGACGAACAGTCAGTAATCAGCACGCGCGCATTCCTGGGCGTGTTTCACCAGCTAGCAGGTCGCGATAATGTGAGCGAGGATGACATGAGTGGGCTAATGGGACATGTGATGCAACCGGGTGTGAAGAAATGACAGACGACGAGATAGTGGCGCGTGTATTGGAAGAAGAAGTCGACGATCCGACGACTTCATGGCTCTGGCAAAGAACAAAGACGACCTTTCGCGTTTCCTTGGAGAGTAACGGCTAAGCAATATCTCTCAAGATAAACCGTTAGTTGTGGCAGGAACCTTTACCGATGAAGAAGTAAGATGTAACAAAGACATAAATGTTGATCATCTCACGAAATGGCACGAAGAAGGTGACACGCGCTGGATACTGGATTTGAAACTGTTGTAGTCATGGCAAACGATACAGATATTTTTTTTGGCATTTGTTGGCATATTCGAAAAAATATCGGCCACCTACGTCTGGCTTCTGACAGGGACAAAGCATTAACGATGCTATGTGCCCATTTGACTTGTAGCTGAAACACTGCCATTTGTCTCTATACTGTTAGTCTACTAGCCTTCCATGCTATATCACTCGTTGTGGTAGCACATCTTTCGTATTTAACCATTCAAAGAAATCATCGTTGAAAGTGTTTTTGTCACATTTCTCGCTTCTTGAAGGGTTGGGTGAGAATGAATTAACTATAGGGTCATTCCATGTCAAATCAACCAATTTTTAATTAGTTTTGACATCAACCACTTTCAATTTGGTTCAAATTAAAACCCATAATTGCATAGGTTAAAATTTGAGTAAACGTTTTTTTTTTTTTTTTTTTTTAGGTCAACCTTCTCAAAGTTACGCTATTTTCAAAATTTGACCTTTTTGGGGTCGCGCGTTACTTGGGGCGACATAAAAGGATGTAGCCCTGGTAATAATTGGCCTAGGTTGCTAAGTGATAGCTCATTTGAAAGGTGTTTTTAAGCTCTTTTCAATAAGCCTATGAAAACTGATATTTAATTAGTGTATCATACAGATAAAGCTGCTTATATGAAATTTTGTATTTTGGGCAGCCAACAAAAAGTCTTCAGTGGGATTGACCCAAAATTTTGTAAAAATGTTCTCAAGAGATGTATGAACAACCACACAAAAAATCATTTTGGGATAGACAATAATACTCTAGCTAGACCTGTTTCAACTTGCAATTTCCAATATTTGCACATATTATCCACTTCAGAATTTTGGCATAATAACTTGGCTTGTTTGACCATTCAAAAAGTATTGGTATGACCTATCAGACAAATACAAAAATCTACTGTGCTGTATTTACTGTAAAAAAGATATTACAACAACAACAACAACAACAACAGCAATAGTTTAGTAGGCTGTGGAAACCTAACATAACCTATAAGTATGTGCAACACAATGTCATGTGAATGGTAAACTATAAAGCTTAGACAAGTGTTATTAATTATTACTTGTTTTTTTTACTACCTAGTAGTGTTTTAAAGTGTGGTTCTACACTTCACTTACTTCTACATATAGGCCTAACAGTGCAACAAGTGTTTTAAAGTGTGGTTCTACACTTTACTTACTTTTACTACCTATAGGCCCAACAGTGCAACAAGTGGCAAGTTTATTTAAATCCAAGACCAGAAACAAGTAATATGGTGGTTGTTAGGGTAGAAGACTAGGTAGGGCCAATGTGCAAAACACCAACAGAGTCAATTTTGAAGTGTATTTCATTAGATATTTATTCATAGACTGGAAACATGTGCTCTATAGGATTGTTCTTGAAGAAAGAGTGTTCCGTGGAAGAATTTACTCATATTTCGGATCTTAATGATTCCCAGCAACAGTTACTAAGACTTCGTGTTGGTTGTGATGCTGCCTCCTTGATTAATATTTGCCAGAATCATAAAAAGAGGTATTTAATTCAGTACTGTTCCCAAAATATTAGCTGCTGTGACCCTTTACAGCTACATCAAAGTATATCAAGAAAAAAAGATGTGAGAAACATTGACATTAAGACCATGGAAAAGTTTAAACCAATAGCAAATTTAATTCCCGGTCAATCATTGTGTGGTTCATGCAGGAAAACACTCCCCAAAAGTCTTGCGGCATATGAAGAGTCGTTAACCACAGTAACTTTACCAGTACCGGTAGTTGAAAGTAGAACTAGGCCTAGTCCAAAAAGCTCAGATGAAGATGGTAACTTTAGTCAATCAGGTGTGGAAGTGGACTCGTTTAACAAATCTTTAGCTTTATTAGGCGAATCTCCAGTTGTTACCAAAAAGCTGAAAGGTCAAAGATACACCAAAGAAAATTGCATAAAATCAAATCTTCGGTCTCAAAGAAACTTAAAATGATTTCTACGCCACTGGGCTTGCAGGATGGTACTAACTCTTCAGATGATGAAAAGAAACATAACAATGACTTTGACGAAATGATGGACCAATTAAAAAGTAAATTTAACCAGAGTAATAATTACGAAGAAAAAATCAGGGTTCTATCTGTTCTACCAATGAGTTGGAGTAAACATAAAATAAAAGAAGAGTTTGATGGTGCAACTGACTATATGATCCGGAAGATGAAAAAAACTTGTTGCTGAACAGGGGATAATGCCGACATCAAAACCCAAATCCGGGAAAACTGTGTGTTTAGAAACTATGCAAAAGATTAAAGCATTTTATGAAGATGATGATGTGAGCCGAATCATGCCCGGAACTAAAGACTTTGTCTCGGTTAAAGTAAATGGCAAGAGAGAGCATCACCAAAAGCGACTTGTTTTATCTGATTTGAAAGAAGTTTACCGCACATTTAAGGATAAGCACCCAGAAGCAAAAGTTGGATTTTCAAAATTTGCTGATGTCAGACCCAAAAACTGTGTTCTTGCTGGTTCATCTGGAACACATACGGTTTGTGTGTGTACTATACATCAAAACGTCAAATTAATGATTGAAGGGGCCAGGCTATCATCATCCTCACAAGGCGATGTAGTCTTAAAAACTTATCACCATTTTTTGGCTCAAATAATGTGTAATCCACCATTAACTGGGTGTTTTGTTGGAAAATGTAACAACTGCCCTGGCATTGGCCCATTACATGACACATTGGAAACATTTTTTAATGGAAAGTTGATTGATTGTGTGTCATACAAACAATGGCTTACTACTGATAGGTGCACATTAGAAACACTACAAAAACCAACAGATGAGTTCATTGTAGTGTTCCTTGAAAAGCTTTGTTTACTTCGCCACCATGATTTCATTACAAGGCAGCAGTCGGCATTTCTTCGAGAGAAAAAGGAAGTATTATTACCAGGAGAAGTTATTGTTGTTGGGGATTTTGCGGAAAGCTACTCGTTTATTGTTCAAGATGCAGCACAAGCGTTCCATTGGAACAACAGTCAGGCCACACTTCATCCTTTCGTAGCCTACTACAAACCTGAAAACTCAATTCTTCAACATCTAAGCTTCGTAATTATATCCGACTGCCTAACTCACGACACTGTTTCCGTACACACCTTTCAAAAACATCTCATATCTTACCTCAAGGAAAACATCAAAGAACTTCGACATGTTATTTATATAACTGATGGTGCTGGGTCACAGTACAAAAATAAAAAAAATTTCATCAACTTGTGTCAACATAAGGCAGATTTCAACATCACCGCAGAGTGGCATTTCTTTGCCACATCTCATGGAAAAGGACCATGCGATGGTATTGGAGGATCTGTGAAGAGGTTAGCCGCAAGAGCTAGCTTGCAAAGACCATTAGTCGATCAGATCCAGACTCCTTATGATTTATTTATGTGGGCAGATAGCACCTTTCTCAACATCTCCTTTAAATATGTAACAACTGACGAGATCAAAGAAAATGAAAAATTTCTCCCGACAAGATTCGAATCACTACAAACCGTTACAGGCACACGAAGTTTTCATGCCTATATCCCAGCTTCAAATTCCAGTGTACATGTAAAGACCTACTCTTTTGATACTGCAAGTCAGTTGGTGGTTTTGAAGCAAGATGATGAAGTAGAAACACCCTCATTAACCTTTGATAAGCTTGGCAGTTTTGCAACGGTACAATATGATCAACATTGGTGGCTAGCATACATTCTCGACTAAAAATCAAGAATTCCAAGAAATTAAGTGCGCTTCCTACATCCACATGGTCCTTCGCCTTCATTCTTCTACCCTCCAAAGGATGATGATCTCGTAGTTTCACTGGAGGATGTACTAACATCTCCAAATCCGACAGTTGCCCCTACAGGCAGAACTTACAAAATGAGTACCTGCGAAAGCCTGTTTGCTTCAGATCGTCTTCAAGCATTGTTATGAGTATGACACAATAAGGTGTGTAACCGGTACTGTTCAATTAGCCAAAATTTAGAACTTGTAGGTAACTATAAAAATAATACCCTTCCGGGTATACAGCTAGCAGTAAACCTATCTTGATCCACCACATGAACATTGAAGTTTAAGCCTAGTTAGTAGGGCCTAGTTATTATGCCCAAATTCTAAAGTGGATAAAATGTGCAAATATGGGAAATTGCAAGTTGTAACAGGTCTAGCTAAAGTAATTTTGGCTATCCCAAAATTATTTTTTGTGTTGTTGTTCATACATCTCTTGAGAACATTTTTACAAAATTTTGGGTCAATCCCACTGAAGACTTTTTGTTGGCTGCCCAAAATACAAAATGTTATGTAAGCAGCTTTATCTGTATGATACACTAATTAAAAATCTGTTTTTATAGGCTTATTGAAAAGGGCTTAAAAACACCTTTCAAATGAGCTATCACTTAGCAGCCTAGGTCAATTATTACCAGGGCTACATCCTTTTATGTTGCGCTAAGTAACGCGTGACCCCAAAAGGTCAAATTTTGAAATAGCGTAACTTTGAGAAGGTTGACCTCAAAAAAAAAAAAAAAAACACGTGTCAAATAATTTTACCTATACTAATAGGAATTTTAGTTTGAAGCTAATTGAAGTCGGTCAGGTTTTTTGATTGGTTGATTTGACATGGAATGACCCTATATAGAAACTTGAGAAACGCTGAACAGTTTATCTGCAAAACATACAAGCTACCAGATCACAATGTGAGGGAATGTGTGGTCGTTCGACCGAAGAAGGCAAGGCCGAAACGTCTCGTGACTATTTAGTGATAAGTTTGTGTATATTTTTATCTGTGTTCAACTATGGCAGCCACCTCTACATCTCAGGTAAGCTGTTGACTCCTATCTCTATCCACGTTGATTATATATATATATATATATATATATATATATATATATATCTGTGGTACTGGTAGGTCGACAAGAACTTTTTCAAGTCTAGTTTCAGCACCAATTATGGGGGTAATATTACAGAGATACAAATTTTTTGTCAATCTTATAAAAATCTTTCTTATAAGAAAACGCTGATTAATTAAAAATGGAGTTTTTATTTTTTGTATTCCTGAAGATTTCCTTGGAAATCGAATATTTCACAAAATTTCAATAATTTTTGAAAGTTTCATTTCAATGAAACTTTCAAAAAAGTAAATTTCATGAAATTTTCGAACACTAATTCTACCCAATATTTTTAAAATTGTTGATCGTGATAGAAATTCTACTTTAATAAACTCATTGCAAGTTCCTAGATTAAATTCTGAAGCATTTAGAAAGTCATTTATGTACAGAGGCATATCCTATTGGAATTCAATTTCTTATGATATTAGAAGCCAGTTTAATAAGCTAGGAATTGTACAATTAAAAAATAAAATTGAAGCAATGATAATGAATCAAAAAACAAAAAATTGATTTTTACTATTTATTTGTAGGTTATTGTCTGTGTGTTTGTGTAATGTTAATTTACCTTCATAAGTTCTTATTAATGATTTTGCTTTTCTCTTTGTTTGTTCATTATTGCTTTGATTATGATATAAACAATGTATTTTCAATTATATTTTTCTGCCTAGATTGTCTGGTTGCCGCCCACTGATGGAGCTTGCAACTTGAGTTAGGTGTCCTGTATCATTGCTGTGATCAGTTTGACATGGACCACTTTTGCTACTAGCTCGGCATTTCGATCAATTAAGGCCTTGTTTTTAGATTTTAGTGTAGATCTTTCCCGATCTTTTGCTTTATTTGCGGCCAATGTTGCCTCGCTCTTTCTAGCCTCTTCGAATAACTCTGATTCCAGGTTTTCAATCATATTTTGTTTTTTATTTAATTTTTGCACTATATCCTTATATTGTAAGTCCTTATCCAGGAGTTTTTGTTTGTAGCCTGCAAGTTCGTCATCTTGCTCGTATTTCTGTGTATTTAAGATTTGGATTTCATCTTTTTGTTTGTTAACTAGCTTTTCGAGAGCAGACGCTAGTTGCTTGCTGCATGCTTTCCATAGACATGTTAGGCGCATCTTCTTCATTTTCATCATTATCGTATGAAGTCGAAAAAATGACGGAATCCATTTCTATTAGGAAATAAATAAATAATGAGTAAAACACATCGAGAAACAATCTCAAGAGAGCAGCAACAAAGATTTAATTTAATTTTAAATTAAAGAAATATACAAAACTGAACAACAGCTGAACTATACACAACTAGACAACTGAACCTATACTTGAAGTTGCAATGACAAGTTGACTATTTGGTTGTACGGCACACAACACGTGCTAAACCAACAACATCATTCATCAGTTGAGGTGCAGTAGATGCCCAGCTGAATATATATGCCTTACTACCAACGCCCTCAACACACAAATGAATGGCCATAGACATGACACCAAGGCAGGCAACATCGAAAAACCAGTGGCCCTACATGCTGTATCTCACAACCTGCTTTTCAACAAATGCTACCAGGCCAGTGTTGTGAGAGCCCTACCTGCCCACTGCAACAAACATGAATTGAGGAAGAACCTGGCCCACCAGTCGATTACCAACTGATTACCCCACTGAAAATCAGTTATATAACTGAGTGGGTAGACTCTAAATAAAATTTATTTATTTATTTATTTATTTAACCTCAACATCCGTTAGGGTACTCCACTGCTCCAACCCCCCCCCCCCTCCTAGTTCTCCTCCACCCACACCGCACCCAACAGCGCCACTGGCGTGTCTTGTAAATAACTGTATATAGCTGTACAGACCTATAGTCTGGGGTCTATACGCTAATTTGAGGACGAACTTAGGACAAATTGCAACAGAAGAGAATTTGGTATCATTGGATTCAGGAAAAAAATCTAAATAGCCCATAAAGAAACAACTAAAATCCCCATATGGTGGGTGGGACTAATCATCCCCTTAATGAAAATGTAAAATAAACAACTAAAATCCCCATATGGTGGGTGGGACTAATCATCCCCTTAATGAAAATGTATTTTTGAAACCTATTATCCATGGTATGTAATCAAAGGATTTTTAAGGGTCTTTCGAATTAAAAATATTTCAATTGTTCAAAATTAATTTTGTGGCCAGCAGAGGTCAATGAAGGTCAAATTTTGGATTTTTTCAATATTATTTGGTAAACGTTTTTCTATTGGCACAATAATGTTTGGTGATTGTCTCATTGTTGTAAATAATTAGTAAATAGACCACAATTGATAAGGTATATGTCAATCATGGCAGAAAAAGGTTATTATTACCATCTGTAGGGCCATGAACCTACGAGTATGAAGTCAAAAATCATTTTACTTACGTTTAGGCGCAGTGAAATCTTGTTACATATAATAATAATTCGCCGATAGAGGTTTCTCACGTACTACGCATCGAGACTGTATTTTGGTACGTACCTGGATCAAAACCCACACTTTAAATCCTTACTGACAGATTTATTCATGATTTCCTTAGATATGTTATTTCCGCCAAATTTCCACCCCATAAGTAGTAGCAATGAGGTTGTCTCCGGGATTTGATTGGATATTGCTTTACGTCTCATATTTATGCATTAATGAATTAATAATAATTAATAATTAATATAATAAATAATAAATAATTAATGAATTATTGATTCCCCCGTACTTGGACCCTATGTTATACCTCCGGGATCTTAAATAGCCCCCCCCCGGGATGGAAAAGTCTGAATTCAAACACTGGTCTTCACCTCTTAGAAGATAGTCCATGAGTGAGGATGTGTGCCCGATTCTCAAACGAGCCAGAGCAACTTGTTCACGGCGAGAAGAGCGACGTGAAGAGATCCAGGCTGCTGTGCTATTCTTGATTTGGCGCAATTTAATGTTTTCTTTCTTGTTCCAGGAGTATTGTATTGGAATATGCTTGTTGAACAAACTTTCGAAATATCGTAAATATGTACCAATCCAGCATTGCACAACTTACCTTTAAAGAGTTTATTTTTAAATTTCCCTTTCACAAAAGTATTAAGACCCCATAATTTTTTTTCCTTTTGGGTGGCCAAACCGCTTTAACTTATATAAAAATTATGCTGGGATAGGATAATAATATAAATAAACGAAGTTGTGCATGTTCCAAACCTGTCTGCAAATTTAGTTTTCTGTTAGCAGTGTGACATGGTTGATTTGGGTATTTGGATCTGATGGTGCTCATATGTAACCGTGACTGATTTTCTGGTGAAAGGAGATGTATTGGCCACTGCGACACAAAGGCAAGGGTTGTATCACCTAGATGTAGAGTCATATGTGGTACCTAAGGAGTCTGGTCAGTCGGTGATTCCGAGTCCTGAGGTAGACAGGAACAACATATGCCTAACAGTTAGTCATCAGGCTCATTTCACAATGAACACACAGAACTATGGCATAGGAGACTGGACATCTCAACAAAGTGAGCATGGATCTACTGAAAGAAGGTATGGCTGAAGGTGTAAATTTTACTGGAAGTAAGGACACTAAACCTTGTGAGGAATATGTGATGGGCAAACATCAGAGTTCCCAATAAAGACAAGGGTAAAAGAGCGACTAAAATTCTAGAATTAGTTCACTCTTATTTATGTGGGCCAAGTGTGCCGTCACTGTCTGGTGCAAAGTACTGTAACGTTACAGCCCTACCCCTTGTATTTTTATATTTTCACTGTTTTTAAACCTATCTATGTATTTCATATCATGTGGGACTTTCAATATTTCAAGGCCTTAAGTCATATTTTTCTAACTTGTTCAAGCCAGTGTGAATCTGCATCTAGGCATGCAAAGGCCAACCTTAGGGTTGAAAAGTGTGGAAGGTGAAGTGTGGAGCCGAGGCTCATGTTTTTGGTTTCGGGTTTACCAGAGTGGCCTAGAAGTGACGTCACCCCATGTTAAATACGGAACGTCCTGGAAAGTGCGTTGGCTTCAACTTTCGACGGCAGCGAGCAAGGGTTGTGGAATGCGGCAAGCATAAATGGCAACGTTGGTGACAAAACCAACGGAAATGTGTATTTTCGCGAAGTTTGTAGTCGACGAATCGCGAACCCGGAACGACCCGCGGAAGTTTGAATTAAGAAGGCTGACCAATGGCAGTGTCCAGAGAGACACACGTGACCGGATGGCGAGGCCGAGCAGAAACCCCGGACGAGGCGAGGCTGGCAGGAGCAACCACCTCGATCACAGTGGGTCACGCTTTGGAACCGGACGGTTGAGTCCGAGGGTGCACGTGTAGTGCCAGCGTGGTGACCTGCCCTGCGAGCGCCATCATGGTCGTGGAGCCTCCGTCTATCACGGAGTGGCCGACTAGGGCTAGGGAGTTGGTCTTTTTCTAACCTCTTTTATTTTGTTGAAACCTATTTCGGAAGTATCCGACGCGTTTTTGGTGTACCCTATGTAAAGGGGAACCGACAACAGTACGTCTAACAATGACGACCCGGCGAGTGCACGGTAATTTCTAAACCACTACAGAGTTGCGGGGAGCATGCGCTCACATCAAGTTTATAGTTCCTGTCTTCGGATTGGCTTTGCGGTGTCGAGATAGGGTGCACGTGTTAGTGCCAATAAAGTATAAGACCACGTGGTGAGTAACCACCACGATGCTAGACCAAGGGCATCTCTCCCTCTACGAGAACATCTGGGGCTGTGGTAAGCTAAATTAAACATTCTGGGCGAGTAGCCGAGAAGGAAGCAGTCGGACGCCAGGTCCGCGTCCGCCACTGGACGCCTTCCCCGTAGGCCAGGCTACCTACGCGCAGGAGCGCGTCACCGCTTGCAGCCGCATTTTTTCCCCCCCCCTTCACTCAAGACCAAGGAACAGATCGGACTTTGTAGTGAGACAGAGAGGACTTGGATGAGTAGAGCTTTGGTGTTTACTTGTATCTTTATTGTAACCCTGGTATCTCATGTATGTATTTTTCTTTTGCCTAAATTTCGGATCCGATCATTAACTTCACTTGAAACCTAACTTCATTGATGTAATTTAAATTCATTGTTTTGAGCCAGTAAAGTCCACTAAAAGTACACAGCTTTTCACTTCATAGTGCATGTTTTGTCCCCGGCTTTTCCTCAACTCATAGCGTAGTGTCTTTGCAAGGACCCTCAGTCCACCACGCCGCTTCTCGGGTGGTTGACCTACCTTTAGCAGCAGTGCCTGGGGCCCCTGAACGAGCTTGGAGCGGACCAGCGACGGCGCGGCTCACCACTAGCGTGCCTGATAAGGTGGGTTCTCTACCCCCAGTGGGTAGTGTACTGGACCGTGCTAGGTTGCACTGTCGGTACACTCTGGTTGTTGTGTTTGTGGTTGTTGTGTTGCGTTGTTGTGTTTTCTTTTGTTTTCTGTGTCTCTCGGGTTTTGGTAGTCTCAGCTCTCCGCGAGCTAAGCTTAGGGCAAGTTAGCGAGTCAGGCATAGGGTTAGGACGGGTGACCTTCGCCTACACCACCCCCGACCTAAAGTGGCTCCAATTGGTGGGTCACGAGTGAATCACACTCTGGCGCTGGTCGGGTCCTTCGGGCAAGGTGGTGTCGGTAAAAGGTTGCGACGTGACTTCATAGGCGAATTAGACCACGTAGGGCGTAAGGTGGTAGGGCCTAGGAGGGTGAAGTCACAGTACTTTATGACTCTAATTGACGACTACAGTAGAAAGACGTTTGTTTAGGATTAGAATTTGAATCTATTTTCCCTCCCTCCCTATCCTTATGCCGTACTGCAAATAAACTGTACAAAACCAGTCCTACAACTATGTCATTCATAAATCATGTGACTTAGATCAAGTTTGCATAATTCGCCCTAGGCAGGCGTCCATTCACTGCCTAGCTACAGTGGAGTGTAGATCATCGTGTGTTTACTAGTAATAATATATTACTAGGGAAACGCCAAAGTCGTTGTTAAACGAGTTGAGTTAGCCAAGTGTTTTGACTTCTAAAACCGGACCGTCTGGTCACCTTACAGGAACTCACTCTGCCTTCAACAATAATTATTTAAATTGTATATTCAAAACGTATTAGCGTGAAACATTAACAAATTTCCAAGATAAAACAAAATCACCTAATTTTTATTTCCCATTTAACACCCCTCAAAAATAATATGTGGGTGAAAAAATATAAAAAAGTTCGAACTGACGGGTATCGAACCCCTACCCTCCGTGCAGTAGGCTAAATGCTTACCACTGTGCCATGTCTCAGCCAGGTAGATCTCGTCCCGCTAGCTGCTACTAAACAAATGCTATCGATATTTTAAAAAATCACATTTTTATTTATTGTAGGCTTAAATCGCAATGGATCTAGCTGATTTTGTTAACAGTTCTCAGTAAACTTGTACCAGATGTCTGTTTAAAATTTCAGCGCAATCTGTTCAGCGGTTCGGCTGATTTTCGACGTACAGACAGACAGAATCACAGAATAAGAGCCGTTTGAGTTGAATGGAGACACTCAGTCGCTCCGCTCCCTCGTTTAATAATAGTGGAATACTCAAGACGTCAGACCCTTCTTTGCCGAGCTGTAAACTGTGCCGTGCCCAACAAGTGACTGTAAGGTGAGTGCGGCTTCCTTCCTGAACAACAACCTTCATTCCTAAACCCTACTAACGCCAACCTCCGGCGACAACTTATTTTCCTCTTTTTACATTTTTTGATTTGGATATTGCTGTACGTCTCATATTTATGCAACTTGGCTAATCGAGACGGAGGGAGGGACGGAAGGGATGACGCGGGGGGACAGGGGTGGACAGGCCTGTGCTGGTCAGAACCAGCCACAAGCATATGGGGAGGGCAGGGGTTCCCCCACGTCGTGGTCGTCTCTGTCTGTGTCATCATCCGTCCGTGTTGTCTTTGTCGTCGCCGTCGGGGAGGTAGTCAAAGGGAAGGGGTTCCCCGAAGACTTCCCAATGTTACTGTGTCGATGTTCCTTTATACTCTTCCTTCCCTATAGGTTCTGGCAACATTAAACTTTTTCGCGTGAGGAAGTTACCAGCGACGGGTGGGACAAGATTTTACAGCAGCCATGAGCCAGACATCAATAAGCCGCTGCATATTCCAAGTGACGCAGGCCATAAACAACGTTCTGCTGCCCGTATGGGAGCAAGTTCCCATGACCCAAGAGAAACAGAATGCGATAAAAGCACAGTTAGTGTTAGTTAGTTGCATCAAGGTTGGTTGTTGAATATTTCAGCACTGAAAGGCTTGTGGGTCGATTTACGTGACGGTATGGCTTCAGATTTGTATTAACTTGGCCACTTATGCAGGATTGCATTGAGAAAGTATTTTCAATTTTAATGTAACACCGATTGTTCAAAATTTAAAGCCGCTGTAAGAGGCTCAATGTGCAACCAAATGTTAGCTCCCTCAGTAGACAGCAATTGCCAAATGGATCTTTCACAATACTTTTTCAAACAAGGTGAATTTAAGAAATCTTGTTTAAACTTGAGTTTTGTAACATAAAATACTTTAAACGCACTTAAAAAGACTGATGATGAGGATGACATAATGTTGATTCCGTTCGAATGAACAGTGTACAATATGTTACCGGATGGGCTTGTAGCAAAATTGCACATGTAGAGTGCAGAAAGCTTTTTGCATCATGATGAGGCATATGGCATTGAAAATATCCATATCTTAATGAATTGATTGATTGAATATTGCTTTGCGTCTCATATTTATGCAGCTTGGCTAATCGAGACGAAGGGAGGGACGTAAGGGATGACGCGGGGGGACAAGGGGTGGACATGCCTGTGCTGGTCAGAACCAGCCACAAGCATATGGGGAGGGCAAGGGTTCCCCCACGTCGTGGTCATCTCCGTCTGTGTCATCATCCATCCGTGTTGTCAATGTCGTCGCCGTCGGGGAGGTAGTTAAAGGGAGGGGGAACGTTCCCCGACGACGACCCAGAGCTCGCCATTAGTTTCAGGAAGAAAAAACGCTAATTTAAATTTCTGCGGTGTGTTTGGCATGCATTATGCATAGTAAGTGTAGACTATTTGTTAATAAGGCCTACATTTGAATATTTTATTCGTAATCTAGGTCACATCATTAAAAGAATATAGGACATGTGAATATGGGCAGTATTTTGAAAGTAACGTCGACTTCCAGCAAATAGCTGTTTTCTCGGCCGTTTATCAACCGATCGCCATGAAATCTTCAGCAATATAATTGTGAAGGTTTCTATAGAGCCTCTTCTTCTCTCCTCTTCTCATTGCATCCATATAGATACCTATGCTACTGACGCTGTAAGCAAGCTGAGTGGGGAAATTCGGTTTGAGTAGGGAGAAGCTGAGTGGAGATTCTTTTTGTCAGGGTTCAAGTGAAACAAGCATATTATAATGTAAGCACTTAGTTCTCAAAATTTGACACAGCACTGTAACCAAACTCAATTTTTTGCACTGTTTCCCTAAGTACGTGCGAATTCCGACCGCACTCGCGTGCAATGTGGTCAATGGACCATGACAATGTTGACCCGGTACGCACTCAAGGTTTTGCATGCCTGTGCACCCAATGGAAAATGCCAAAGTATGCAGATCGGTTTTCTTCGTAATTTAGAAATAAAAAACACACCATTAACTCATTGCATCAACTTTCATTATCACAGACGGCGTAATATGACGAGACCGGTTGAAGCGCCCTAGTTTCTCACATTGTAGAAATAAAAATTAAACCTAGGCCTACATTTATTTATTTATTTAGCTTGGCTATAGTATAGGCTAGTAGTAGGCCTAGGGCCTATCTATGGTCTAGGTAGTTACGCCTGGACATCTCTACTGTTAATATGCATGAACGTACTGTTACACATCGCCCCACTCTAAACCACTGCAACAGACGACACGCCTTAAAACCGAAATTCAAGACATTGGTTTCATACACTACCTCTCCCACCTTAACCAAACCTACACAACCTCTGACCGAGCAAACTGGCATAATCTTGAAAAAACGAACGGTTCCCAGAAGAAGAGAGCAGAAGAGCAAACAAAACAATCCAGTCTGAACGGAACAGACAACCTCATGAAGAAAACAAACCCAACACAAAAGTGCAAGGAGATTTCAGTCAACACAACAACAAACAACACATTTAACATTAACAGAAGAAATCTCTATGTACTGTGGAGGCAAGACAAGAACATACTGGAGAGCGGAGTCAAAACACATCTTATCTCACATTGAACAAAACCTAGCACTTTCTGAACATTAATTCCTGAGGCTGCTCGAACGGAACAGACGGGACACAACACTGAGATGACGAGCGCTTCCCTGACAAACAGGACAGAATAAAGAGAGAACCAAACCTTCAGTCTGGACAGAAACAGATAACTTCTGGAAGTGAACAAACTTTAAACAGAATGATGAGAACGAGGACACCGCAAAGACTTGAACAAACAACACATACAGCAGCAGCAAAAATCCATGTACTTTGAGGTCCAATGAGACAGAGCGAGGAGCGCCGACAATACACGTCCGCCTGGGACAAGAACAACAGACCGACTGCGAGGCGAGGCTCTTGGCTTGCTGTGTGCAGCAGGTAGTAGTAAAAAGGGTGCGGGGCGGCGAGGTCATATCGAAGCTGCACGCAAAGTGCATTGACGTTTTTCAAATTGTGGTTTATGACAGTGGCGCATTGGTTTTAGGGGTGTAATTAAATAAATGTGAGTAATATTTTAAGATATGTAGTGAGGCTCATCGTGACAACACTCCATTTGTAGCAAATTTCACATTTTTCATTTTTTTCAAAATTCATTATTTTTTTATTATTATTGTCCAAAATCATGGTCCAAAAAAAAGAAAAATCGTCGGTCTCCCTCCCCCCCCCCCAAAGGGAACTCTAATCCCACCACCACGACCCGCACTCACGGACCCCTTTCCCACCTCACCCCCGCGATCATTAAATTATCAATCAAATGAAACCACACACATGGATCCCCCGGGACCCTCAACTGTAAACACTTCAACCAGCTCCAACCATGACAACGACCAAAAACCCCCTCAAAATCTCTTCCACCAACCAACTGACCCAAAAGTCAGAACCCTCGGCAGATGGGAAACAGATTCGTCAGAACCCGTCCGCAAGAAGAACCACTCTGACCTCCCACTTGCGAAAAATCTTTACTTTTCCCTTGCCCACCCTATCAAACATTACGAAGTTGGGCGCAAGCCTAAACTTTCGACTGGACTTCAGACGGTGTTTTTTAAAAAGCTAGAGATTTGTTGAAGGCTTTAATAAATAATAATAAATAAATTTTTTTTAGAGTCTACCACTCATTTTTATAACGATTTTCAGTGGGGGACTTTAAAACAAAGAGACCAAGCCAACCCTGCAGGCCCCGACGCAATCGACGAGGGGAGCGAAAACCAACCAAAGATCGATATTTTAATGGGAAATATAGCAATCAGTGGTATGGACAGTGCGAACACCCCCGAATCAACGCCAGAATTTAACAAGGCGATTCAGAACAACTCTGAAATTTATATGTGCTTCGTTGCTAGGACGGCTCCAAATTCACCGTTTACAAAAATCCTAAGACAAGAACTGATGACTAAGTCCAAATCGAAGTTAAAAAACTCTGACTTTTAAAGGATCCCAACCTGGACCTTCTGCATGGAAGCAGAATGCTAACACAAGACCAACGGCCAACACAAGACCAACGAGCCAACTGGTGCGAATGTATGTGCGAATG
>JAMZAV010006379.1:0-36802 GCA_024449915.1 Sweltsa coloradensis
ACAGTAAAATCAAAGCAGTCCACATTTAATTAATAGAACATACACAGTTTAACATCGTTTTAAGCCTCCTATTGTTTTGTGGTTGTGGTTTTAATCAGTAGATATTTTGTGATTTTACTCTGGTTTTAAGGTGTCGTCATTTTGAAAAACTAGTAACAATTAAAAACTTGCCCATGCTAATGGAGAGTACACTGATTTAATATAACCAGCGAACAAATCTGCGATACAATTGATTATTCCGCGCTAAAAAAAATCTACTAAAACAACAACAAACAACAAAACCCAAAACAAACAAATAAAACTAGAATCGTGTGTTTATGTGTCTGTTTATATATGCTGATTATACAGGTTGTAAGTGAAAATTGTCGTTCGTGATTATTTCTGTCGGCAATTACACAAGTACGGAATAAATTCACAACATACACTTTTGAGTGAAGCATGTCTGGACGTAGCAAACAATTCTATTAGACGAAACCATGTAGAATAAGCTGGCATAAAGGTTATTCCCACATGTGACACATGTGATGTACCTTTAAGCGTACATCATATGCTAGCAGATGTACCATATATGATGCCTTGCGCACGTGATAAGATCTCTTCCAATCATACGAAGAACTTCTATCATATGATAACGGCGACAAACTTTAAACATTTCTGCTAATCGTAAAAGGCGATTCAAGAGAAAAGTCCAACTCGCAAACATCAGCTATAGTAAGAGGGGAGTATCTTATTCCCCTAATCCAGAGGCGACCTCTAGCAATCGTCGTCTGCAACACCTCCCCTTTCCTTCGACGACCTCCATGGTGAAGATGACAATGACACAACGAACGATGACAAAGACGATGACGACCGCGACGTGAGAAACCCCCCTTCCTCCCCTTACCCGTGGCTGGTTCTGACCAGCATGGGCCCCTTCCCCCCCATATCCCCTAGGGAGGCTAGAGTGGTGCATTATAAATAAAATAATAAATAAATTGTATTTAGAGTCTATCCACTCAGTTATGTAACTGATTTTCAGTGGAGGACTTTAAATCAAAGCGACCAAGCCAACCCTGTAGGCCCCGACGCAATCGACGAGTGAGCGATAACCAACCAAAGATCGATATTTTTAATAGGAAATATAGCAATCAGTGGTATGGACAGTGCGAACACCCGCGAATCAACGCCAGAATCAACAAGGCCGATTCAGAACAACTCTGAATTTACTATGTGCTTTACTATGTGACCTGACGGTTGACGCACCTTTAATCCAAATAATAATTTAAAAAAATCTCTATCAAAGTAATTAATTTGACAAAAAATTTAAATCAAGCACATTTTTTACTTTTTTATTTTCATTCAAATAAATCATTTTCTTTTGTTACAACTATCATCATCATCGTTATTTTCTTTTATAAACTTAGAAAACAAAATAATAATAATGATTTTTATTTATTTTTCTGTTCAACATTACATTTACATGGATGTGCTACAGAAAAAATAATAAATATTTTTTCTTTTGCTATTACCATCACCACTATAATTTTCTTTTCTTTTATGAACTAAGGAAACAATTGAGTCATCAAACACACCATAAAATCATTTAATTTACATTCAGAATTAAAGTCGGCGCAATACGACCTAACCGGTTGAAGCGCCCTAGTTTCTCACGTCGTCGTCATCGGTGATGGTTCCAGCTCCCCGTCTGGGCCCGAGGTAGAATTGGCCCAGAGCATGGCTCTGCTAATCGTAAAAGACGATTCAAGAGAAAAAGTCCACCTCGCAAACATCAACTAGTATATAAGAAGGGGGGTATTATATTACTCCCCGAAACTAGAGGCGAGCTTTGGCAATCGTCGTCGGGGACACCTCCCTCTGTTCGTGACGACCTCCCCGACGATGACGACAATGACACCACGAACGATGACAAAGACAATGACAACCGCGACGTAAGAAACCCCCCTTCCTCCCCTTACCTGTGGCTGGTTCTGACCAGCATGGGCCCCTCCTCCCCATATCCCCTATGTTAGAGTGGTGCATTATGACCTAACCGTTGACGCGTCCTCGATCCATATAAACCAAAAAACCAATTAACTTTATTTGCACAGTTTAAAATGTCTTAAATCGGTTTTTAACATCACAAAAGCTGAATATATTATTATTTTTAAATCAGAACATTATACGGTAAACTCTCTCATTCGGCGTCTCGGAAAACGAATACCTAATTCTGCAATATCCCACCTTTTCAAACACACCATTTACTCATTTCATTCAATTTCAGTGTCACAGGCGGCGCAATATGACCTAACCGGTTGAAGCGCCCTAGTTTCTCACGTCGTAGTGGGACTTCTTCACTGTTCTTTTGTCTGATGGTTCACTCTCTACCGCGGGCAGACGGCGTCTTCGAAGCGCGTGTGCGTGTGCGTGTGCGTGCTCTACAAGGCAAGTGCGTGTGCGTGTGCGTGTGCGTGCTCTACAAGGCAAGGCAAGGCATTACTTTGTACGTGCGTGAAGCCAGTCTCCATGTTGTAGTCTAATGTAAACGAGAAGATATCAAGCTATCGCCTCACAGCAGTCACTAAGTGAATTGCAGGGTAAACAGGGCTAGGGAGAGTTTGCTGTCAATACCAGCTTGTCGCTAGGACTCGCAGGACCGGATGAGGGGGGGGGACTGATAACGTCTTTGATGACATGGAAATAGTCGCGTGTTTAGGGAGAGAGTCCGCTCGCCTACGAACATCACGTTTCCTCCCGTCCGCCCGTGCTTGTGACACGTCTCACGATAAAAATAAAAATAAAAATAGAACTAGGATCCGATCGACAAGGGTTTATTTTACTTTGCCGCCTGGACCTGGGGTGGAATGTGGCCCAGAGCATGGCTCTGCAGTTGTACTCCTTTGTAAATTAGTTTTGTAACTGAATAGGATAGACGATGAATAAATAAAATACAGAATTGTAAAAGGCGAGGAAAAATATCGCGAACATCAACTATACTAAGTAGGGAAGTAAATAACTCCCCGTCTGGGCCAGGGGTAGAATTGGCCCAGAGCATGGCTCTGCTAATCGTAAAAGACAATTCAAGAGAAAACGTCCACTTCGCAAACATCAGCTAGTAAGAGGGATAGTATATTACTCCTCGAAACTATAGAGGCGAGCTCTGGCAATCGTCGTCGGGGACGCCCAAAGTAAATAAAATATGTCAAATACCATAGGCAATA
The DNA here is from genome assembly GCA_024449915.1 of Sweltsa coloradensis. NCBI lineage: Eukaryota > Metazoa > Arthropoda > Insecta > Plecoptera > Chloroperlidae > Sweltsa > Sweltsa coloradensis. Next base: position 3,198 of record JAMZAV010006379.1, read on the forward strand.
ATATCAAAGCTACAAATATGTAGGAAATGGATTTTATATCATAAAAACATATAAAATATAAAATGGCCTTATTATCAACACATGCTTTTAATAAGGCCACTTTACACAATATTATATTTTAATTAGTTTTAGACAATATCCTAATTACTAAAATATGTTGTTAAGTTTATTGTATAACCAATGCCTTGGATATTATTTCCTGAAATTTTTGAGCCTCTACCTCGTCCCACTTAAATTTTATCAAATAAAATGCTTTAGGGTGGCCTTATTACTCCGATTTACCTCATGACACATCGAACAATGACAAAATCGATGACGACCATGATCTAACGGTTGACGCGCCCTCAAGTCCAAATGAACTTACCATCCAACGAGGATGACACAGTTTTGGGTGACCCCGGAGGTCAAGGGGGCGGGGCTAGGGTCGCCCACAGACGGGTCCACCAGAGACCCGGCACCTCCACCAAACATCTAACTCACTCACGTTGTTTGTATTTATTTATTTATTCAAGCAAAAACCAATTAAGATCGTTATGCATACATAACTCCCACTAAGCCAAATGGTCCTCTTCCTCCCCCTACCCGTGGCTGGTTCTGACCAGCATGGGCCCCTCCTCCCCATATCCTCTAGGCTAGAGTGGTGCATTATGACCTAACGGTTGATGCGCCCTTAATCCAAATAAACCAAAATTGTTGAGATGTACAACAAAGTAAGGTATATGAGAGTGTCACCCAAATGAGGAGGACTGCCTCACGTTATTATACACACGGGTTTTCAAGTCGTGAACAGTCTTTGGTGGAGGCGCCGGGTCCGTGGTAAAAATCAATTACATTTTACCAAATACAATTAACAATGTGCACTTGCTTAAAATATAAAAAATACAGAACCACCGAAAATATATAAATTCCACAAAAATATGAATAATTCTTCAATAGTCAAACAAAATAGGGCGTACATTAAAATAATACAAATTATTTGCAGTAAAAAGATTAATAAAATGTATTATACTCCCTTCAAGTAGAGCAAGCCCACCCCCCTTGACGCCACCGGGCGGACGAACAGACGGACAGACGGACATTCAAGTGATGTATACAGGATATTGTTTGTTTCAAATGTTTTATTCACTTCAAAATATAAAACAATTTATCGATGTTATGTAAAATGTAGTTTTCAAAGAACCAACGAAACGTCTAGAATATAAGATCTATCAAAAATATACGCGTTTGTAAATGTTTCGGTTGTTCCGCCCGAGTAGGGAAATTATTCGCATTCCTGTCAAGTTCTCGTTTCCTGAAACTTGTATCGGCATAAAAAGATTGTTTGATGTTGTGATAATATGAAGAAGACCTCTTGAACTACGTCAGATTCATGATAAAGAGTTCGTCTCTATAGAAAACTCTAAGAAAACATCTTTTCATGCGAAGAGTTTGGTTACTTAATGAAATATTCTGATATATCTGGGTGGACTATATTTCTCTTTCATAGATTCAGTCTTCTTTCTTTCTTCTTTCTACTTCAAAACTGCTTTGCTGGGCGCTCAATTATGTATCGAGAAATGTATAGTTTGTTTTGGTTTTGTTAAGCACTGGTTCACACGCGGACATTGCAAATAGAATCTGTGCCTGTTTTCTCAATCTTCACGAAGGTTGTTCCCAGATGTGACACATGTGATGTACGATTAACCGTACATTATATGCTGGCAGATGTACCATATATTATGAAGCCTGCGCGCGCAATTTGATCTCTCCCTAACATACCAAGAACTTCTATCATATGATAACGGAGACAAATTTACTTAAGTTCTCATTCAAAGGCATTTTTATTTAACAAAATTTAATTCACATCATACACATTCCTTTAATTTATTAATTTCCATTCAAATAAATAATTTTCTTTTGCTCATCATCATCATCATCATCATCATCATCATTTTTTTTCTTGTTTAATCTTAGAAAACAATATAACCATCAAACACAAGATAATCATAACCATCACAGGCGGCGCAATATGACCAGACCGGTTGAAGCGCCCTAGATTCTCACGTCGTCGTCTTTCAGGCCTGTAACTGCTTCTCTACGCACTGATCCACAGACATTGAGAATACAACTATACCTCTTCTCGACTTAGCTTGATAAACAAGATGTAAAGTATTGTGCTTGATTTGAATATGTTTGTGCACAGACGAGGGTTCAGTTCTGTTCGTAAACATGTTGTCATTTGTTTGAGAAGACAAGTAAATATTTGTTCAACTCGACTGTAAAAGAGTTCGGTTTATTTATGTTTCAAACAATAACAATGGTATCCAACACATCAGTATATCAGGTATCATCACATCATGTTATTCAATAAACAAATAACAAAAATCATTAGCGTATCAGCATAAACAAGTTTTGACTTCTATTGAAATTATTATTACTAGTGGTTTCAATAAACTTTATTTGCACAGTAAAAATGTCTTAAATCGGTTTAACATCACAAAAGCTGAATTTATTATTTATTTTAAAATCAGAACATTATAAGGTAAACTCTCTCATTCGGCGTCTCGGAAAACAAATACCTTATTCTGCAATATCCCAGCTTATCAAACACACAATTAACTCATCTCATCAACTTTCAATATCACAGGCGGTGCAATATGACCTAACCGGTTGAAGCGCCCTAGTTTCTCACGTCGTCGTAAGAACACTGCACGGAAGTGTTGTCACTACATGAGATGTAGGAAGGGGGAAAACACTAAATAAATAAATAAAATAAATTGTATTTAGAGTCTATACCCACTCATCAACATCACTGATTTTCAGTGGGGGACATTTAAATCAAAGCGACGAAGACAACCCTGTAGGCCCCGACGCAATCGACGAGTGAATGATAACCAACCAAAGATTGATATTTTTAATAGGAAATATAACAATCGGTGGTATAAGACAGTGCGAACACCCGCGGATCAACGCCAGAATCAACAAGGCCAATTCAGAACAACTCTGAATTTATTATGTGCTTCGTTGCTAGGACGGCACCAAAGTCACCGTTTACAAATTCGTAAGCCTGTTTATAGCGGGAATCGAACCCTGGACCTTCTGAATTGGAAGCAGAGACGTTAACCACAAGACCAACTATAGCCACAGAAACTACGCTTCTATATGTTAGACTGTTCAGGTTTTTTGAACACTCAATCTTCCTATGTTTCATGTTGCTAAATGCCCCCCCCCCCCCCCCTCAGTACTATTTCTACCATGTCTTCACATGCTAACGGTGTTTCTTGTCAAAGGAAAACTGCAAATGTAGTTCATGGTTTTAAATGAAAAGATAACCATAACATAAGAAATAACGGTACGATTACTATGCCGTCTGTCATCATTCTGTTATGGAGACGCTGTTTTCGAAAGCAATACGGCACCATCAAAAGTTATCGAAATATACGGGCTTACAGTGAAAAACCAGATGTGGGGACTTGATTTAAACCAACTTAAAGTGTGGTTTTAATGTCTCATAAAGTACACGCTTTGAAGATGTTAAGCACAAATTTGCTTTAAGATTCAACAAAGACCTGTTAAGCTTTATTGGCTCAAACTGAAAACATATACGACTGTGGAAACCGTTATATACATTTCCAAGACTCTACTTTGTTGACTTGATATGTTTGAAACGCTAACGAAGCCGCTTCGGAGAAGGTTTTATTCCAGGAAATCATTCGCATTTTGTTCCTTGACATGAAAACGAATAAAATAAACAAGAAAATGTTTGTTATATAACAACATCTAAATATAATTACAGACTCACAGTTGTGCTCCATTACAGAGGAAGCAACGATGCATAAAAACATACAATCTTCAAATCATTATTTGATATAGCATCATCCTTAAACAAACTCGTCGAAAACAACATGAGTCGGTTCCAATTCTTGTCCACAGGATGCTTGGAAATAAATAAGAAATAAAACCTATAAATCAAATCACAGAATATTATTTTCACTTTCCAATAACACTCGAAGGAAGATACTTTGCTCCACTCAAGCGTGAAGCAGTAGAAAGTGAACGTTGAGTTATTTTCAGATTCTCGTGTTACTCTCGATATCTCCACAGCAACAAATCCGCAGCTTCGCGTCTAGCGGGGCTTATATCGGGAGTCAAGCGCCCCATGCGTAGGATTGACGTACTTGAGAGCGTATACGCAAGATAATCAGTTGCTGCTACAGGGTGAGCGCGAATAATTCCAGACCTGGATAAATATTGGTTTGATATTAGTAGAACACATTAGGACATTCAATGTTAAACTTCATAGAAATAGTCCCCGTTTGGGCCCGGGGTAGAATTGGCCCAGAGCATGGCTCTGCTAATCGTTCAGGGCGATTCAAGAGAAAAAGTCCACCTCGCAAACATCAGCTAAAGTGGACTTGAGGGAAGATTGGTCCGCAGGTACCAGGAATTTCCTCCCCTCTTTACCACCACCACCTTCCTGGCCCGAGCAGAGTGGACAAGAGGTAGATCGTATCTATCTAATAGTCGCTCGACCCTTCTATTGATGGTCTCGAAACAATCCAATTAAATTATTTTCGCTTGAATAGAGATAAATCCATTTTCCTTTCATTACGTAAACTTTAAATGTTTCACTGAAGTAAAATCATCACGAAAATGTTTTTATACGCAAAAAATTGACTGAGAACTAACAATTTTAACAAAATCATTCTTAGCAAGCATGTGTTGTATTTTATTGTTAAATTTTTAGTTCTCAATCAATTTTTTTCATTCAAAAACATTTTCGTATTGATTTTATTTCAGTGAAACGTATAACTTAAAACCATTAACATTTATGAGCATTTAAAAGGTAAATTACATCAGATTACGTAATGAAAGGAAAATGAATTTATCTCTATTCAAGGTAAAATAATTTAATTGGAGGATTTAATTCACATCATACACATTTATTTCTTTGTTTTATTTCCATTCACATTCATAACTTTTATTTTGCTATTACTTTCATCATCATCAATTTATTTTGTTATTTATACACTGGCCCGGGGTAGAATAATTGTAGAATTGGCCCAGAGCATGGCTCGGCTAATCGTAAAAGGCGATTCAAGAGAAAAAGTCAACCTCGCAAACATCAGCTAGTATGAAGGGTAGTATTTTACTCCCTGAAAATAGAGGCGAGCTCTGGCAATCGTCGTCGGGGACCTTGCCCCCTTCCCTTGACGACCCCCCGGCGACGATGACAAAGACAATTACACCACGAACGATGACAAAGACAATGACGACCGCGAAGTGAGAAACCTTCCTTCCTCCCCTTACCCGTGGCTGGTTCTGACCAGCATGGGCCCCTCCTCCCCCCCCCCTTAGGCTAGAGTGGTGCATTATGACCTAACGGTTGACGCTTCCTTAATCACAATAAACCAACAAAATAAAATTTAACAAGAGGAAAAAGGTTGCTCTCAGATGTGACACATGTGATGTACCTTTAACCGTACATCATATGCTAGCAGAATGTACCAAATATGATGCCTTGCGCACGGAATTTGATCTCTCACAATCATATGAAGAACTTCTATCATATGATAACGGCGACAAACTTAATAAATTTATCATTCAAAATAATTTATTGTACAAAATTTCATTCACATCAATATTCATTATCTTTATTTATTTATGTATTTATTTATTTCCATTCAAATAAATAATTTTTTTTTGCTATTACTATCATCACCATTTTTTTATATTATTTTCTTTCCCTTTTCTTTCCTTAAAAAACAATATAATCATCAAACAAACCATTAACTCATTGCATCAACATTCAATATCACAGGAGGCGCAATATGACCTAACCGGTTGAAGCGCCTTAGTTTCTCACGTCGTCGTTTATTTGCGGTGAACTCGGATGTTATTATGTAACATATAAAAATATGCCAATAAAGAACTTGAACTTGAACTCTCCTCAAAAGCAATGGCGAGCGCTGGTATTTGTCGTCGGGGACCAATCCCACTTTCCTTGACGACTATGACAACATGGACGATGACAAAGACCACGACGTGAGAAACCCCCATTCCTCTTACCCGTAACTAGTTCTGATTCTGACCCAGCATGAGCCCTCCTCTTCATTTCCCCTAGGCTAGAGTGGCGCGTTATGACCTAACGGTTGAATGACCAGAAAAAAATCATGAGCCCCTGGCAAAACGTGGGTCATACGGCAAATTACTAACACAGCACAGATGATTTCAATATACAATTGCAAATTATTTAAATCACACCTGATTGTTTTGCGATTCAGTTGGCAAACCTGTGTAACGAGTTGTAAACTTGGTTATCAGGGTTGCCAATAGTTAATTATTTTGTTTATTATTACTCTGAGTGCATTGAAAGTTTTTAATTAAATTTGGTGAACCCTGAGAATTGTAGGCATGTACTAGACGGTTATAAGTGTGAGGGAACATGATGTAGACCAGCATTAACTCATCTCATCAAATTTAATTCACAGGCGGCTCAATATCACCTAACCGGTTGAAGCGCCCTAGTTTCTCACGTCGTCGTCGTAGCTACCGTCAAAATAATCATTGTATGATAACAAATCTTCTATGGCATATAAATTGTTTAACGACATTGATGCTAAAGCGTTTTTTATTTCAAACTCCGCACAGCTGGCCAATAAGTAAACAAATCAAGGAGTTTTCTCGTTCACTAGAGGAATGTGTAATTTCGACAACGAAATGAATAAAAGGATTATTCCAAAGCTAATTTTCGCACTATAGTCGACTCGCCCACTGTAACAAATTCATCAATGAATAACAATGAAAATAACTTCGCAAGCGGCAGTGAAGCGTTATGTACTTTGCTGTGAGCATAATAAGCTTAGCTTCAGCTTTGTATTGGGGTTCACCCTCAGTAAAGTGCTGCTGTTGCCGTCTTGTCTCAATCCCAATGATTCCCTTTAACTGTACTGTATCCTCTTCATAGCAGTGACGTTGAATGAACGGGCTCCACTTTAACTACACATACTCTCTTAGACTTCTAGCTTAAATCCTCACTCAAAGTCTCTGTAAAGTAAGTAAGATGTATTGAGGAACGAAACGCTCTCGTATGTTGCTAATACACCTTGAGGCGAGGGAATTTTAAAGAGGAGAAGTGCGAATTGCAATCAGAGTTTTCCTTTAGATGGGAAATCGGATATTTTCCGCTCCTTTATGCCAAGAAAAACTTTAAGTAATTTTGAAGATGACTAAAGTGGGGAACTGAAGAACTTAACTGAACTGAACTGAAGAATTATGCAAAACTGACCAGATTCCTCGGAAATGTTTCGCTCAATTTATAAAACGACCTCCTTATTAACTGTGTCAACAACTTTGTGGCCAATGGCAAAGTGTAAAAAATTGAAATCCAAAGGTCTAGCAAAAAGCAAATTTTGAAAAGTTTTCCTTTGGTGGAAATGTCGGATATTGACCACTTTCCCTCACTATAAATAATGTGGCCTGTTATCCGAAGTAGCCGTAAATAACGGTCTGATTCAGACTGGCATAGAGCGTGAGGTATAAATCTCCTTCGTGCCGACATCTCGACGATTATTTACTGAACCCCCTGGGATCAGCTGGCACCTGATGCTCGAGGCGGATATACTAGGGCAGAACAGCTGTCTACGCACAGGAGACTGATGGACTGCCAGGCAAACATTTAAACACCTAGGCTCACAGTCTCCATAATACGCCCGCACAGGCGCGAGCGTAGCACATTGAAGAGTCAATCTGCCATATTCAAGATGGCGATTTAGCGTTTTAATTTATGCTTTTTAATGCAATAAAGTATGTTAATGGATTGTTTTATATGGTTTTAGCTTGTGCAGCATGGGAATGTACAAACAGAAACAATAAGAAGTTATTTCATTTGGGAATATAGTGATCATTTAGTGTTAATGTCTAGTATGCTCACCTGTCAACCTGACGGCAATTTTGAAAAATATTTGAGCTACAAATCGCTCCCAATTTACTTTAACATGCAAACTGCCATATTCAAGATGGCTTCAAATTGTTACGGAAGTGAATTAATGACTGCGGATCTAGCTCCTATATGTGTTAATATCTATGCTTATGAATGACAAATTAAGTAGGATATTAATAAAACTTCAAAACCCGGCGCCTCCACCAAAAACTTTTTTTTCTTATAATATTTTCGGAAAATCCTCTTGTTAATTTCTGGTATGATCGTGTAAAACATAATTAACTTCTTAATTTTTGTTCCCTTTTCCACTTTCCTTGATTCATTATTACTTCTTTGAAATTATTTTATTACCTCATTCAGCTTCTGTATTTTATTACTTTTGTTTCATTGTGTTTATTTACGTATAATTTATGAAACATCAACTCTAAAAAATTTAATTCTATCCAATGTGTATGTTTGTTTAAATAATATTGTGCATTAATTTATAAAAATAAGTTAGAAAATCAATTTTGAATTTATGTACCAATACGATGACAAAGACGATGACGACCACGACGTGAGAATCCCACCTTTCCTCCCCCTCCCCGTGGCTGGTTCTGACCAGCGTGGGACTTTCCTCCCCTAAGCTAGAGTAACGCATTATGACCTAACGGTTGACGCGCCCTTTTCCAAATAAATATTTACGAATAGCTAGCTCGTTTTACTATTCTCTCAACTATTCGTTTACTGTTTTTAAATTTATATCTTAAATTATATTTTTCAATGTAATAATCCTAATAGGGTAGATGTTAAAAAATTAACATTTTTTTTCTCTAAATATTTTAATAATTTTAGAACATAATGTACATTTATATATTTTATTATTTTATATAATTTATTTATAGCCGTAAATTTCTGCCATCAATCTTAAATGTAATGTTATATCCCTTTTAACACACCTAAAACTCATTTCTTTACCTAACAATATCACAGGCGGCGCAATATGACCTATCCGGTTGACGCGCCCTGGTTTCTCACGACAAATCTTTCTTGGGCTGATCGTTAGCTACCTATACAGACGCCATCGCTGCAGTCTAGACAACGAATCCGAGGATGCAAAGAGTTTTTTAATAACGGCTACATTTACATAATTCTCTGAATCTTGTAACAGTTTAATCTCGTCACCGCTCGGCTCTTCTGGCTTTAAGTGAGGACGAGACGCGGTTTAACCCGGACGGTTTAGATGGGTTTTATGTGGGGGAGGCGTCAGAACTCGTGCAACGAACTCGATCAAACTGTCAATGTTGTTATTAAATAGTGCGATAACACATAAGTTTTAACTCGAATGAATAAAACCAAGAGACATTGGTTTATTTGTAATGTGTTAATGAAATTCAGATTATTTGATGAAGTCTATTCTCTAGGCTTGATCAACAATTACTAATCAGAACCAACTGTTGTGTGTCAGATCTGATCTCCACGCGAGTCATCCTCTTCCCGTAGGCTGAGAAGTCGTCCGCGGTGGCTCATACGACTAGGATGGTTCTACGAGGACGTGGGTTCGAATCCCGAATAATGCATGGATTTTGATATTGTCCTTCGTCTTCATCTATCACCACTCATCGTTTCGATTAGCCTTAGTGCATTAATATGTATCATCAACATCTAGGCTAGACCCTTCGGTTGAGTGCCATTATCCCAAACAAACCAATGCCATAATTATCTCACAAACGTCATGTCAAACAGAAATGTTCTCATATCTTTCAAAAACATAATATACAACATACATTGTATCAAAATGCGCAATTTCAAATCAATGCAATTTTCCGTAAATTGAATGGTACACTATAGATTTTATTTATTGATGAAGTTTCTCAATCGCCAGCAGAAGATTCTTTTTCCTATCGTCATTCTTACAATACAATAATGTTATCTCAATTAAAATGATTATGGGAGGCAAGTATTAGCCGTTTAACAATGTGTACAAATTCATTAAATGAGATTTTATTCGTATATATGTGAGCGTCCTCTTAAAACAAACACACCTGGTAAATAGAAATCTCCTGGAATATCATGCTTTATAGATATAGTTCGACCAAAACTCGTACATCAGTTAAAACCTTCGGCTAGAACATTACGCAAATAGAAATAGACCTACCCGGCACCTCCACCAAAATCAAAAGTTTTATTTATTTATAGTTTAACTGATTGTGTGATTTGAAAAATAATGGAAACATCTTAAAGGGGTATTTAACCGCTACACTCAAAACATATATTTCATTCAGGCTAATAAGTAATGAATTTAGCAATTACCAGAAAAATTATTAGGGCCACCATGACCTCCCAAAAAATTGTCGAACATGACATTTTTAGAGCTAGGTCCCATCGGCAAAAATCTCCCATAAGAAATAACATGGGGACGATCTTTATGCCCCGTGACCTTGGAGGATTTTGATCAAAAAAAAATATTGGCCATTATTGACGTACTCTACAGCCTTTTCTGTAAATTCTCTATATTTTGTTTTGTAATTTGGGCAAGTAGTTCGGTCAAAATATGCTGATTACCAAGATGGGGTGTGATTTTAAATGCATATTTTTGCGTGTTTGAGGTATATTTGGGCACAGTTTCAAGACACGATGTTATAAAGGGGCATTTTAGATTGGTACTATGCTCTAGTATCTATGTGGACCAAAAAAGAAGCAGGTTAAAGCCGTTTTAAGAAATTTCCCAAAACACCAATTTTCGCAAATTTCTGGATCAAAAAAAAAAAAAAATCGTGTTAAATCACAGTAACATGATATAATTTTTTAAACGATCATTTTAGTATAGTATTGTGCTATAGATCACGTGGTAAAAAATAATTTTTGGGGTTTTTAGCCCCTTTAACATATAAATGTGATAAGAAAAAATATGGTATTGGTAAAATGCATATTTGTGAATTCTGGATTTGTTCAGACATTTGTTTAAGATTCGTTATTCTTTTAAAATGTAAGGGAAAATATCGCTTAGGTGTTGAATAATGAAGGTATTCAACCTGAACGTCACCCAAGGTCGAATTATTTTATTCACGCCCCCTGGTGTTTAATTAGGTCCAGGTAGGCGTGAATGTTGCGACACACCCGCGTCTGAGTCAACACCACGTGTTCGCTCTCACCCTTAGTTCGGGGAAGGATTCTTTCCTTGATAAACACAGAGTGGCTGATTCAATTAGAGTATTGATCGTGTTCTTAACCAGAGAAAAGGTTATTCCCATATGTGACACATGTGATGTACCTTTAACCGTGCATCATATGCTAGCAGAATGTGCCAAATATGATGCATTGCGCACGCAATTTGATCTCTCCCAATCATATGAAGAACTTCTATCATATGATAACGGCGACAAACTTTCTAAATTTCTCATCCATTGTAATCTATTTAACAAAATTTAATTCACATCTTACACATTTGTTTCTTTTCTTTATTTTCATTTACATACATAACTTTTATTTGCTATTACTTTCTTCATCATCAATTTATTTTGTTATTTATACACTTAGAAAACATCTAATCATCAAACATACCTGCATTCACTCTTCTCATTTCCTTTCATTCACAGGCGGCGCAATATGACCTAACCGGTTGAAGCGCCCTAGTTTCTCACGTCGTCGTCGTGTTTACTGTATTCCACACTCACTTCAACCCTGCAAGAGACGAGCGGTCAAACCGTCTCGAGTCTACGGCGACAAACTTTCTAAATTTCTCATTCAAAGTAATTTATTTTACAAAATTTAATTCACGTCAAACACATTCTTTCTTTCTTTCTTTGTTTCCGTTATATATATATATTAGTACTTTAGACAGAAATTAAAAAAGTGACTACACCGGGGTTTGAACCCGGGACCTTAGCTTACCGGGCTATGCTCTTGCCAACTGAGCTATGCGGCCACCAATTTAAAACTGTCTAATTTTTGGTCTATATATATATATTAGTACTTTAGACAGAAATAAAAAAAGTGACTTCAACCCTGCACCTGCACCTTGGCTAGCCAAGGTCCCGGGTTCGATCCCCGGTGTAGTCACTTTTTTAATTTTTGTCTAAAGTACATACTAACATAACAGCGTCATAGTCGCCTACTATAAAACCTGGTTAAACATATATTTTTTTGTATACTATGATCACCATGATTTTCTTTTTTAAGCTTAGAAAACAATATAATCATCAAACACACCATTAACTCATTTCATTTACCTGGCGCAATATGACCTAACCGGTTGAATCTCCCAAGTTTCTCACGTCGTTCTGCAGGATGTTTGACCATGATGCAATGTTCAGGGGGGAACGTTTTACTAATTTTCTTCCGTTTTAGGGCAAGGAATTCACTACAATCCACAACTCACGTTAAACAATGTAAGTTAGAACTTCAATCCAAAACAAATGTCCGTCTTCTCGCCATGGAGTTTGACAAGAAGTTGAATTCGCAACACCACGTTGTTCAGTTACGCAAAAGATTCATGTTGAAAATCAACCTATTGAAAGTTCTCAGCAATACATCGTGGGGTGCAGACAAGACTTGCATGTTGAGAATCTACGGATCTCTAGTTTGCTCCAAGATGGACTATGGATGCTTCGTATACTCTTCAGCAAGTGACACAACCCTTAAACTTCTAGACACTGTCCACCATTGTGGTCTTCGTCTTGCTATTGGTGCATTTCGAACAAGCTCGGTAGTCAGCTTGTATGCTGAGTCGGTGTGTCCTCCTAAGCACGACGGCAAAACCTCTTGGTGGGCCCGGGGTAGAATTGGCCCCACCCGTCTGGGCCCGGGGTAGAATAGGCCCAGAGCATGGCTCTGCTAATCGTACATGGCGTGGCATGCGATTGTCTTTTTTCCAATATGTCAAGCTGAAAAAATCTACTGATGAATTTCCATCTTTTCACGGAAATAAAAGCAATCCATCTCAATTTTTGGCTACATCCTGGTCTTCTAGAATTATACAACGAGTGACATTGAAGGGAAGTTTTAGTTTTCATTTGCAAAATTTGTTTTTGATGAGATTGTATATCCATTGGCTGTATTATAAAACGGAAATAGTTGAAGTTTGTTTATTCCGACAGATCTAAAATTGTTCAAAGTAGAGGTGCATACATTTAGAGGCCTCACTTGTACCTAAGACAAGGTAGTATATCAGTTTTGTTTCCCCGTCTGGGCCCGGGGTAGAATTGGCCCAGAGCATGGCTCTGCTAATCGTAAAAGGCGATTCAGAGGAAAAGTCCACCTCGCAATCATCAGCTAGTAAGAGCGGAGTATCTTACTCACCGAAACTAGAGGCGAGCTCTGGCAATCGTCGTCGGGGACCTTGCCCCCTTCCCGTTGACGACCCCCCGGCGACGATGACAATGACATAACGAACGATGACAAAGACAATGACGACCGCGACGTGAGAAACCCCCCTTCCTCCCCTTACCCATGGCTGGTAATTCTGACCAGCATGGGCCCCTCCTCCCCCCACCCCCCTTAGACTAGAGTGGTGCATTATGACCTAACGGTTGACGCGTCCTTAATCCAAATAAACCAAAAAAAATATCAGTTTTGTTATGGTACAATATTTAGCAGTTTACGTAAGCTCCGTTTATTATTTTACAGTATTGACTAGATTCATTCATTCATTCATTCATTCATTCATTCATTTATTAATTTAATTTTTCCTTCGTTGTTTGAGAAATCCGATCCGAAGTTTTTCTTAATGTACAGACGTGGTTGTTTTGAAGTTTACTTGTTAATTCAAGGACCTCAGACGCTGTGACTGGCGGGAGAGAAACCTCCGTCTTGCAAGGAGCTTGTGCACGCAGCAAAGCACGCAACAGTTGACTAACCTATGCAACAGGTTGCGTCAGAACAGGCCACCAACAATTAGAAGCGAGACTGTCGCGAGTCAATCAGAATTCGTAAAGGCTACACTCGTCTAACTTACAGATATCTCTTAAAGGGGTATTTAACCGCTAGACTCAAAAAATATATTTCATTTAGGCTAATAAGTAATGAATTAAGCAATCAACAGAAAAATTATTGGGGCCACCATGACCTACTGAAAAATTGTCAAACATGACATTTTTAGAGCTAGGTCCCATCGGCAAAAATCTCTCATAAGAAATAACATGGGGACGATCTTTATGCCCCGTGACCTTGGAGGATTTTGGTCGAAAAAAATATTGGTTATTATTGACGTTCTCTACAGCCTTTTCTGTAAATTCTCTATATTTTGTTTTGTAATTTGGGCAAGTAGTTCGGTCAAAATAAGCTGATTACCAAGATGGGGTGTGATTTTGGAATGCATATTTTTGCGTGTTTGATGGTAAATTTGACACGATGTTATAAAGGGGCATTTTAGATTGGTACTATGCTCTTGTATATATGTGGACCAAAAAAGAAGCAGGTTAAAGCCGATTTAAAAAATTTCCCAAAACACCAATTTACGCAAATTGTGATAAAAAAAATTAAAAAATTCGTGTTAAATCACAGTTACAAGATATGATTTTTTAAACGGTCATTTTAGTGTAGTATTGTGCTATAGATCACGTGGTAAAAAATAATTCTTGGGGGTTTTTACCCCTTAACCAGAGAGAAGGTTTATTCCCAGATGTAACACATGAGATGTACATTTAACCGTACACCATATGCTAGCAGAATGTACCAACATAATATGAAGCCTTGCGCACGCAATTTGATCTCTCCCAAACATATGAAGAACTTCTATCATATGATAACGGCAGCAAACTTTCTAAACTTCTCATCCATAGTAATCTATTTTTAAAAAAAATTACACCATACACATTTCTTTACTTTTTTTTCATCCACATACATAACTTTTATTTTGCTATTACTTTCATCATCATTTTATTTTGTTATTTATATACACAAGAAAACAATCTAATCATAAAACACACCTGCAATAACTCATCTCATGAACTTTCATTATCACAGCCGGCGCAATATGACCTAACCGGTTGAAGCGCCCTAGTTTCTCACGTCGTCATTTTTCGGTCCAACATAGCGGCGAGCTCTGTTGTGTCGTCGTCAGGGAACCCACGACGACCCCTTCCCCCTTCGACGACGACAACAACGACGATACGAACGATGACAAAGATTTCAACGGCGTAACTGACTTGCCTTTGACTGTCTGTCTTTCCTCCCCACATCCTCATGACTAAAGTGGCACGTTATGACATAACGGTTGACGCGCCCTCGCTTCAAAGTGATGCTCTCACTGGTTTGACCTGCTCCCAGGTAAGCTGCTGGTCTCCCTGTAAAACTAGTGAGCAACGTTAGTTCGGGCTAATTACCAGCTACATGAGAAGAACTAGTTAGGGTTTATTGCTGTTTTTAGTGCGACGAATGTAATTTATTACTTTCAAGTTGTTACATGAACTACACACTAAATAACTCTCTAAATTTGCTAAAACATACTGTGTACACTTATGTTTTTGAATAATGCTTACTCTATTATTTATGACTGAGGAAATTAAGTCAGTGGAGGAGGTGAAATATGGCGAATAAAAGAAATTATACGTTGGATAACGTCTAAAACAATTTCATTTCGAGTTGCATATATTTTAACAACAGCATCGTATATGCCAACGAGCGCGCTGTTTTTAGATGCAACAACAAATAAACCATCGGTGTTGTAATTGTGAATTCAAACAATGTTGGAAAGAAACAGACTCGGTGGTAATAAAATATAGTTAGTGATTGTCCAACATTTCTGGGTCATTCGTGTGGCTAAAACACAGAATGGGTAAAAAACACATCACGGTTTACTTCGCATGCCCACACTGACTAATAAATTTCGTCCTCCTGCGTCCTGCGTCGTGTATTGTCTGGAATTAGTATAGGCCACACACGTCTAACTCACGGATATCTCTTAACCAGAGAAAAGGTTATTCCCAGATGTGACACACGTGATGTACCTTTAACCGTACATCATATGCTAGCAGAATGTACCAAATATGATGCCTTGCGCACGCAATTTGATCTCTCCCATTCATATGAAGAAATTCTATCATATGATAACGGCGACAAACTTTCTAAATTTCTCATCCATAGATATCTATTTAACAAAATTCAATTCACACTATACACATTTCTTTCTTTTCTTTCTTTTCATTCACATACACAACTTTTATTTTGCTATTACTTTCATCATCATCAATTTTTTTTGTTATATATACACTTAGAAAACAATCTAATAACTCATCTCTCTCAACTTTCATTATCACAGGAGGCGCAATATGACCTAACTGGTTGAAGCACTCTATTTTTCTCACGTCGTCGTCATCAAGGTCGTCGTAATTAAGGTCAGGTCAACCCCGTCTGGGCCCGAGGTAGAATTGGCCCAAAGCATGGCTCTGCTAATCGTAAAAGGCAATTCAAGAGAAAAGTCCACCTCACAAACATCAGCTAGTAAGAGCGGAGTATCTTACTCCCCCGAAACTAGAGGTTAGCTCTGGCAATCGTCGTCGGGGACCTTGACCCTTCCCTTGACGACCCCCCGGCGACGATGACAATGACACAACGAACGATGACAAAGACGATGACGACCGCGACGTGAGAAACCCGCCTTCCTCCCCTTACCCGTGGCGGGTTCTGACCAGCATGGGCCCCTCCTCCCCCCCCCCCCTTGGGCTAGAGTGGTGCATTATGAACTAACGGTTGACGCGCCCTAAATCCAAATTTAAAAAAAAACTTTAACCGTAAATTAATTATGCTAGCAGAACGTACCAAATATGATGCCTTGCGCACGCAATTTGATCTCTCCCAATCATATGAAGAACTTCAATCATATGATAACGGCGACAAACTTTCTAAATTTATCATCCAAAGTAATCTATTTAACAAAATTTAATTTTGATCATACACATTTAATTTATTATTTTATTTCCATTCAATTTGTTTTGCTATTACTATGAAAACCATAATTTTATTTTCTTATATTAACTTAGAACAATATAATCATCAAGCACACCATAAACTCAATTCATTACTTTGCAATATCACATATGACCTTGTAAAAGGTCCAAGGCTCTCATAGCTATTTTTATGTGTATATCTATGATATTGGTAAAATGACATGCAAATTTATTCAATTTAAAATCTAATAACCTTTTTAAAATTTTCATCGAATCAAACATTTTTTATTTTCACTGATGCATCCCTATATCTTTCAGTAATCTTTGGATTAAATTTTTAATTACGAATTGAACTCGTAATTGGGCAATAAATTAATGTTTAGTAACCCAAGCTTTAAGCCATTTACAGTCTGTTTTTTCAATTAGTAAAGTACATCAATACAAAAAGGGACGGGTTTAAAATAAGATAAAATGTTTTTTTTTTCCCAAAGTCATTTCATTGAGTTTTTAAGGGGGATTTTAATTTATTTTGAAGTTCACTAATATTGTAAAACATAGTGTATTTTTGAACTTCCAAATTTTTGAATCACCCCGCATAAAAAGTTTTTCAGAAATTTTCTGCGGGCCCCAAATTTGGGGATTTGTTCTCGAACCTACAAAATACTAAAAATTCTCCCATTGACGGGTTTTGGGGAAATAGAAACCCTCACTCAAAGGGAGAAGTCGACTTCTGGGCCCAAAAGGGGGGGCGGGGGGGCCGAAAATTTTTACCTTGAAATATTTTGGGCCCCTACAAATTGGGCCGTGACGAAATTATAACGTGATTTAGAAAGGGGGGGAAAAAAAAGGCCCATTTTAAGGAAAACCCAGAAGGGGGACACCCAAAGCAGATTTAGTTTGGGGGGAGGCCCTTTTCGGGCCGCTGGTCGGATGGTGTCGACTTAGGTTTTTGTTTTTGGTTCCTGTGCCTCGTGGGAAAAGTAATTTTTTGGGGAGGGGGGGTTAAAAAGTAAAAAGTGATTTTTCTTTTTTTAAAAATTGTTTGAAGGTTTTTTGTATTTCTTTAATCTTTGTTTTATTTCACCGAATTTTTAAAACAAAAATACACATCTTTAAATTAAATTTTTCCCCGGGAGTGTTTCGTCAATCTTTCCCTTTGGGGAAACGGGTCAATGATACAAAAAATTATCACCCCTTTAAATTTTTAATTTTTCCGAGTGAAATTTTCTTTCAATGGCCCGGGTTGTAAAAAAAGTAAAAGTGATCCCACTAAATACCCACACCATTAATTAAATTTTCTCCCGAGTGTAATTGTAAATTTTCTTTTCCGTTTGGGAACATAAATTTGAAACACTAAATTCCCCCCCAATTAATTAATTCTCCGGGGTGAAAATTCGCAATCGTCCGTTGTGAACTTTCAAGTGATACACTAAATTTTCCCCACCTTTAAATTAAAATTTCCTCCGAGTTTAAAAATTGGGTAAAAGGGGGTCCGTTTTTTAAACCCGTAAAGGGGGATACACTAAATTCACATATTTTTTTAAAAATTTTCCGGGGTGAAATTTCCCGTCAATCTTTCCGTTGTAAAACAGTCAAGTGTAAAATAAAATATCACATCAAAAAATTTAAATTCCCCGAGTGAAAATTTGGGGTAATAAATCTTTTGGGAAAAACCCAGTTAAGGTTTACTTTCCAAAAAATTAAACATCCTTAATTTAAATTCGCCGAGTTTTAATCCGCCAACCCAATTTTTTGGGAAAAATTTTTAGTGATACAACTAATATCAAAATTGTTAATTAAAAAAAAACTGAGGGGCGTTTCATCAATCAAAACTTTCAAAATCACGGATGGGAAATTTCGGAAGTTTTTTCGTGTCCCCTAAACGGAAAAAACTAAACGGTGGGTGGGCCCTTTCCCGCCCGGGCGGGGCCCCATCGGGGTTTTTCCCCCCACTCAGGGACAAAACCACCCCTTTTGAATGGGGGGGGCGACAAAGGGTTTCCACGCCCTACAGTGAGAAAAACGGAGCTAGGAAAAACGAACTCGCAAAACCCGTTTTTGGCGCAGAAAAAAACGATGATTAAAATTAAATTTCTTTTAAAACAAAATTTAAAATTCATTTTTTTTAAAAAAAATTCACTATCAATTTTTTAAATTTTTTTTTTTAAAAAAATTTTTGGAGGGAAAAAAAGAAAGGGGAATTGGGGCAGGTGGTTAGCCAAGGGGTATTTAAAAACATTGGGTAAAATTTGGAAACCATAGGTAGGGGGGGCTGTTTAAAAAAAAATTTAAATGTAATTTTTTCTTTTGAATCAAAAAAAAAATTTTTAAAAATTTTAAAGGGAAAACCTCTTTTTACAAAATTTTTATGATTTATTTGGGGATAGTTTCCATTTTGGGTCCTTTTTTTAAAATTTTAAGGGTTTTTTTTTTTTCAGGTTTTTCTTAAAAATTTTAATTTTCCCAAAAACAAATTTAAAATTAAATTTTATGTTTTCAAAATTTAAATTTAATTAAAAATTTTTTTCTTTTTTTTTTAAATTGGATTTTAAATGTTTTTTCCCCGTTTTTTGGAGCTATTTAATTTTTTTTTTTTTTTTTTTGTTAAGTTACCCCCTTTCCGGGAAAAGGGAAACGCTTGTTTCTGGGTGGTTACCGGGAAAAATTTTGGCAAACCCCAAAACGTGTGGCTTTAAATTTAAACAGGGGCCCGGGGAAAAATTAATAAAAAAAAATTAATTTTTTTTTAAATTAAACCCCAAAAATTGATATTTTAAATAAAAAAAAAAAAAAATAAAAAAAAAAAAAAAAGGGGGAAAAAAGGGGATAAAAATAAACGGGGGAATCATTTTTAACAGTACTTTTAAAAATGATATGAATATGGGAGGGAAAAGATGTTTTTTCCCCAAACATTTCAAAAGTGTTAAAAATGTTTTGAAAATAAAAAAAGGCATCCCGGGAGTTTGGGGAACTATTTCATAAAATTGGGAAACCCTCGACTGTGACGGGGTTAGGCCCCAACAAAAGGGGGGGGAAAAGATGAGGGGATATTTTAGGGGGGGAAAAATTTCAGGGGGAAAAAAAAAACAGAAAAAAACCCAAAACCCCAGAAAAAACAAATAAAGTAGGGGGGGAAAAAAAAAGGGGAACCATTTTGGGGTGGGGGGAAGAAAAAAATCAAAAAAAAACCGGGGAACAAAAAAAGAAAAAGTATGCTGGGGACATAAGGGAAAAAATGCTTGGGGGACAAGGGTCCGGGAAAAAAGGGAAAAACTGAAAAAAGGGGTTTAAAAAACGGGGGACCTGAGCCCAAAGAAAAATATGGGGCATTTTAAAAACCCCAAACTGTCCCCCAGGAAAGGGAAAGGGGGGGAAAAATTCAAAAAAATTACCATCCCCGGGTCCCCAAAAAGGAAAAAAAGATTTTGAAAAAAAAAAAGGGCGGGGAAAAGGGGGAAAAAAAAATTGAGGAAAAAAAAAGGGAAAAAAAACAAAATTAAAGAAGATGTTAAAAAAAGGGACACAAAAAAAAACGGGGTTATAAAAGGTAGAAAAAAAATACCCAGGGGGGTTTTTAAAGCAGATGGGGGGAAATTTAAATTTACAAAATAGGGGGACAAAAATGAGGGGCAAAAAAAAATCTTTAAAATTCCCAAAATCACCCCCAAAATAAGGGAAAAAAAAAAAGGGAAGAAGGGGGTTTTGAGAAAATTTTGATCAAAAAAATTAAAAAAAAATCAAAAAAAGAAAAAAAATCTAAAAAAACAGATGGGGGACTGGGGGGCTTAAAATGAACAACCAATTGAAGATTTGGGTAGGAAGTTGAAAAAAATTAAATTTAAAAAGCTAATCGGGAAACCCAAAAAAAAACCAAAAAAAAAGAAAGGGGGAAAAAAACAATTAAAAACACTTAGAAAAACAGAAAAGTTTGATGTTAAAAAAAAAACAGGTCTTGTTTTTAAAACAAACGGTTCGGGGGGAACAGCTTTGGGACGAAAAACCCTTTAAGAGAAAAATCAAGGAAAAAGGAGTTCCCGGGAAAATTGGGAAAAAAAAAAAATTTCTTAAAAGATAAAAAAAAGGGGAAACTGGGGAAAAAAATTGGTCTGAAAAAAACATTAAAAGGGGGAACCGATAAAACTTTTAAAACCGGGGATGGGAAAAAGGAGGAATATGGGGGCCAAAACAATTAAAAAAGGGAAGAGTTTAAATTCACCAGTAATCCAAATGGCAAAATTTCCTGTTAAAATTCATTGGGAAAAATGGAGTAAAGGATTCCAAATGAAATGATGAAAGAAGAAGAGAGTAAAGTCAGCCTCAAAATTTACAATTCCTGGGGGGGTCCTGTAAAAAACTTTGGATAAAGAAAAGGACTTTGGATAGTTATCGGGGTTTTAAAAACATTGTTTTTCAATCGTTACGGGAAAAATTTTGCTTTGGAAAAAAGGGAAGGTAAATTTAGTTCAGCCCTTTTAAAGGGGCCAAAAAACAAAAAAGGGGGGTATCATCCATTTTGGGGTTTATGTCCCAAACGCTTGTGAAAAAAAAAGGGGG
Organism: Sweltsa coloradensis; assembly: GCA_024449915.1. Lineage (NCBI taxonomy): Eukaryota > Metazoa > Arthropoda > Insecta > Plecoptera > Chloroperlidae > Sweltsa > Sweltsa coloradensis. The sequence continues at coordinate 24,540 of JAMZAV010006379.1, forward strand.
GGTTTATTTTAACCCCCAACCCATTGCCTAAAATTGAATTTAATTTGGGGGGCCCGATTAGAAACCCGCATTTTTCTGGGGGAAGGGGTTCCAGGCTTGCTATCTCAAAAAAAAGGGACTCCTTGGGAGGGGCCCAAAAAAAAATGTTTAAGGAATCTCGAAAAAAAAAAACCTTTCTTTAGTAAAAACCCCCCCACTGAGAACCAAGGGGGGAATAAAATTTTCCCGGGGGGTAAAAAGGGAAAATCAACAAGAAAAAACCCGGGGGTTTAAAAAAACACACGCAAAAAAATTTCAAAATTCCCTAATAACAACGGGGAAGGAAAAGGGGAAATTTTTTTCCTACAATACCCTACAAAAAAATTTAACAAAAACCCAACCCTAGCAAATTTAAAATAAAAAATAATAAAAAAAATCGAAAAAGAAAAAATGGGCCCAAATAAAAAAGGGACGAAAAACCAAAATTTAATTGCCCATAGGGGACCATAAAAAAACCGGAAAAAACCAGGTTCCCTCAACCTCCACAACCTTTAAACCCCCACTAATGACTGGGGAAAAAAAACCGGGTTTTTAAAATTTCCGTCGTTCTATAAAATTTCCCGTAATGGGGGTAAATACTGTATTTCAAACCCGGGAGGGGAATTTTTTTTTTGGGAAGAGGCCCAAAAAAACCACTTTAAATCAAAAAAAATTCCAAAAATTTGCCCTTTAGTTTTTAAAATTTGTTGTTTGGGGAAAAAACAAAGGAAAATTTGGCGTTTTTGGGAACAGTGGCAGCGAGGTTTTTCCATGCATTTCAGAAAAAGTTCTATGAAAAAAACTAGGTAAGGGGGGGGAAATTTAGGGTTAAACTACCTGTGTTGGTTAACTTTTTGGGGGGGGCTAAAAAACAAACTGAAAAAAAGGGTTTTGTAAACGGGGTTTTTTGGGTGGGGGAACGTCACTTTAAAAGAAAAAAAAAAAACAAAAGGGCCTTTTTTTTTAATGGAAAACAATTTTTGAGAATTTTATATTGGTTTTTGGGACGGGGTTTAAACAAAAAAATTCAGTTTTTATCGTTTTTTAAATTTACTAACCAAATTCAAATTTAAGGGGGAAAAAGGGAAAAAATAATATTTTAAATTTAAAACCATGAAAAAATTTAAAATATTAGTAAATTGTTTGGGGCCCCTTAAAAAAAAGATTTTGTCATTTAAAAATTATGACAAGATTTTTTTTTAATGATAAGGAGGTCAAATCAGAAAATTAATGGGGGAAAAAAAAAAAGATTGTAACTATTGTTAAAAATTTAAATTTAAAACCCCCTAAAAAAAAAAATAAAAGCTACATAATTTTTTTTGTGGAAAAAAAGAGCATTTTTTTTAAAAGGGATCCCCCCGGGGTAGAAAAAAAAGGGTTTTTAAATTTTAAAAAACCCCAAAGGTAAAAAAAAAAAATAAAGGGGTACTTTGAGCAAAAAACCTACCTTTTTTCCTATCCCATAAGCAAGAAATTTTGATGATAAAAATTCGTAAAATGGTGGGAAACAGGAATAATGGGAAAAAAAAGGATGTCCATACATTCCCCCTTAGGGTTTGGGTTGTTTTTTAAAAAAGAAGGTTTCCTTCGTTTTTGTGTTTAAAGATGCTAAAAAAGTTAAACAAAAGTTTAAATCCCCGAGTAGGGAAAGGGTCCATGCCCTCCCCAAGGGGCTTTTACGGGGTTTTGGTGAATTTAAATTTACCAAAATTTAAAAATGGGATATGGTTGCCCCCAATTGGGCAATTACCCCTTAAAAAAGGGGAGAGAAAGGAAAATTGAATCTTTTTTAAATTTAAAATAAAAGGATATTTATATTTTTTTGTCGTCTCCCTTTTGGAAAAAAATTTTTTTCAGAAAGAAATTTCATTAGAGCAATGCCCCAAGTGTTAGGAAAAAAAGGATAAAAAAAACACCCCCCTTTTGTAAGGTTTTATTTTGGAGGGATTTTTTTAATTTTTTCAAAAACTTATAAATGAACTTTGTATTCATATCGATAATAGTCCTTAAACGATTGGGAAAAGAGCAGGTTAACTTTAAAATTTTTTAAAAAATCCGTTTTTTTTTCCAATTTTAGGCCTTCCTTTTTGTGGGCCATATTTTAAGAAAACAAATTTTTAAAAAAGCCCTTTGGAAACCCCATGAAAAACAAATTTATTTTTTAAATTGCGGGGCCCAAAGCCAAAAAAAATTTTTAACCCCCAATTTAAAAAGGTTTTTTCCCTGGGGTTAGGTTTCTTTTACCGGATCTTTTGCGCTTAGACAAAACGGGGCAGGGGGTCGGGGGGGGGGGTTGGGGGCCAAAAGCTCACAAAAAAAAGGGGTTTGGGATGGAAATTTGGGGACCCCCCGCCCCAAGGGATACGGGCATTTAAAAAAGGAGTAAAAAAAAAAATTTTGGTTTTTTAAAACCCTATGAAAAAAAAAAATTCCCCGCCTATCAACAGCCCTTTTATTTGAAATGTGACCCAAGGGGGACTTGGGTTTAGGGGAAAATTTTATTTCAAAAGGAAAAAAAGGGGGAAATGAAAAAAATTAATTGTATGGCTTTTTAAGGGAAAAATTAGAGGCAGTGAATTACTTTTACAGTTTCAGAAAAAAAATTAAATCGCCATTGTTTGGGCATTAATGAAAAAATTTAGGGAAAATTTTTTCACAGGAAAAATTGATTAATTTTCCCCGGACCATAAAGGGACGACTTTTCTTAATTTTCAAAGTAGATTTTTTATTTTAAAATAGGTTTTTTCACGCTGGATTTCTATTGATAAAAGAATTTAATTTTAAAATTGGGGGATTGTTCAGGTAAAGCCCAAAAGTAGCTGCTGGAAAACACTAATTTGATTTTCCTTTAAAAAAGATTTCCGGAGGGGAAAGAGGACACGCCCCCTACATCAAAGAGATGTATTTAAATTGCACCGGTTATTCAAATTTTGTCAGGGTTTAGATTTTGCGTAAGAAAATGGGGAAAAATAGAAGATTATCAAAGGTTTTGGGTTTTATTTAAAAATGGAAAATCATGAAATTTAAGGGAGAAAACTAAAAAAAATGTTTTTAAATTTACCGATTAAATACATGTTTATTTAAAAAAAAAATTGTTTTTTAGAAAAGGGGAAAAAATCCCAAAAAAAGGAAAAAATATGTGTACCAAAAGGGGATTGTTTACGGGGATGTAATTGAAAAACATTCATTTTGGAAAATAGGGGCCCCTTTTTGGGTTTTAAAAAATTTTTTTATGACGTTACCAAAAAATATTTTCATGGGGGCATCCAATTTGGGGGAGGACGTCAGAAGAATTTGTGGGGGGTTGTGACAGCTGTCGAAAACTAAAAAAAACCCCCACCCACCGAGAAAAAGGGATTATGCCCTTTGTTTTCCTACAGGAATTGGGGCCCAACCCAATTTTAGTTTTAAAATTTTATTTCCCCCCCCTCCCAACTTTGGGTTACATAATTTCGGTTTTAAATTTTTGTTTTTTTTTGACCCTTTTTTTCAAAAAAATTTTTAACTTTTTTACCCCATGGTAAAAAAAGGGCTTGGGGGAAATTTCTGTAGCCCAAAAAGCTGGGCCTTTAAAAAAAAATGGGGGCTCTGGGCCAAAAGCCTCTTGCTATAATTTTCGGATCACGGAACTCAGTTTTATGTTTTTAATGAGGTTTGGGGAAAGAAAAAAAAAATAGAAAAAAAAAAGGGGGAAAAAGGGCCTTTTTTAAGTTCAATCAACAATTTTCCCCAATCCAACCCTGTTGAAAGGTTTTGGGGGGAGATAAAGGGCCCTTTGTGGGAGAAAAAAGGGGTTTTTTCATTTAAAAAAACCAAATTTTAGTTTGGGGGGAAAATGGTTGCCTCAATTTGAATGTTGGATAATTTTCCCTATCATGATTACACTGGCTTTTGCTCCCTAGAGCTTTCACTTTAATCAAAAATTTTAAACCAAAAAAAAAAGATCAGGATTCAAAAATTTTGGAAAAATTAAATTTTTTAGAACCCACCCATTAATGCTAAGAAACATACTCGCACAGAAAGGGTTAAATACTAAAAGGGAGAAGAGAGAAAAAAGGGGCCCTGAGGAAAAAAAAAAAACCACGGGAAAAAAAGATTTAAAAATTTTGGTGACCAAAAATATTATTAAAAAACATTAAAATTTTTCCCCAAATTTTGGCAAGGAAAAGTAAAAAGTTTTTTTTGGTTTTTGAGGGGGCCCCTATTAGGTTATCTCGATCGGGAGGTTTGAATTCGTACGAAATTAAAGTAAGAAAAAAAGGAATATCAAAAAAGGGGGTAAACAAGTTATTTTAATTTTTTAAGCCCTAAAAAAACAATTATAAAGGAATGAAAAATGATTTTTTCACTTAAAAGGGGGTGAAGATTGAAAAAAAAACGGTAGGAGAAAAAACAAAAAAATTTAATTGGGAAATTAAGTCATTAAAAAAAATGGCCCCCATAATGGGTTTTTAAAAGAAGTGAAATAAAATTTTCCCCCAGCATGGGAATTTTGGGACTTTTAAATTTGGGGTATAATTAGTTTGGGAAAATAATATTTTTTTTTGTAAGAATTTATTATCATAAAATATCAAATAAGGTGATGGTGAAAGAAAAAAATAAAAAAATTAGATAATTTTTTTATTTTATATAAGGAAAAAAAATATTAAAAAAAATATAAATTTTTAAATTTAAACCCAAAAATTTAAATTTTTAAAAAATGGTAATAATTAAAAAAGGGGTTTTTTTATAATGAAAAAAGGTTTGGGACAAAAAAGGAAAATTTTTTAAAAATTATTTCATTTTATTATAAAATTTTTTAGGGTATGAATTGTTTTTGTTTAATTTTTGAAATTTTAAAGCTTGGGGGTAGTGATAATGCTTTATTTTAAAACTGGTTCAAAATAGCCCTTTGGAGAAATGGAGGCCCGGGTTGGGGTTTAATTTTTAGAATTTTATGGGAAAACCTTTTTAGGGGTATGCAATCCCGATAATAGAATTTGGGATTGGTGCAAAATTGGGCTTTGGGTTTACTGCCCTAAGTTAATTGTGGAAAGGGGAAACAAAAATTAAATCACCTGTATTTTGTATTTTTTTCTAGTGACCTTTCATAGCAAAATGGTGAATAAGTAAATGTGGGGGGTTGACTATTTGGGAAAAAGGGTTATTTTATTTTTTTTTTTTTTGGGTTTTTTTCAGAGGAGGGAAAAAAATTGTATGCTGTTTTTCCAAAAATAAACCCCGGGATGTAAACTTTAAATTTCAATGAGAGTGAAAATTTTTGTATTGTGCCAACCTTTCATTAAAAGAAAAAATTAAAAAAAAATACCGGAAACGAGAAAAAATAAAATTTAAATTTTCATTTAAATTTAAAGAAAGGGGAAAAGTTTTTACTCTTAATTTTTTTCAAAATAATTATGGGAAAATTTAAACAATCATTTTTTATAATTTTTAATAAAAAGATGAAAATTTGTAGGAAGCTGATTTGAGAATGTTTCCACAAAAAAATTTTTTTTTAAAAAAATGTTTGTTATGTTGGTGGGCGGGGTTTGGGGGGTTTTTTGTTGGGGGACGAGTTTTTAAGAGTTTGAGCGGGGGTTTTTCATTGAAAGGGGGGAAAGGGGGAGGGGGGGGTGGGTTTTTCGGGGTTTTGGTGTTTTTTGTAAAATTTCAAAAAGGGTTTGGGTTTGTTCGCAAAAACGGGGGGGGGGGGGGGAAAATGGGGGTTTCAGGCCCTTTAAGGCCACGAAAGGGCTTTTTTAAAGGACAGTGTTTTTTTGAAAAATAGAACCCCGCTGTTTTTTTGGGTTTAACCTTTAGGTTTCAGGGGCCCTTTCAAACAAAAACCAGGGACCCGACTTTTCCCAAATCCGGGGGAAAAGTTAAAATTTTTTCATTGAAACCCAAAGCCAACCAACTTAACATGAACTTTTAAAATTTGGGGAATTTAGTTTTAATTTCCTTTTTTGATTTGTAACCAATAATAACGTAATTTTTAAGAAAATAATTCATTAAATATCAAAAAAATTTTGAAATTTAAAAACAGGAAATTTCATTATAATTTTAATTAATAATTTGAGTAAAAATTTTAATATGAAAAATAATCAATTGGGGTTTTTAATAAGATAAGGTTTTTGTAAACAGTAAATTTAAAGATATAAAATTTTAAACAATTTTTTAAATTTTAAAGGGTGGAACTAGGGAAATTTAAGACCATGAAATTTAGTTTCCATAAAATTTAAATAGTCTTGTTATAATTTTGAATTAATTAAAAAAAGGTTTCCCCAAATTTTAAATTTAATTTTATAAGGGGGGTATTGTAAAAGGTCCAAGGCTTTTCATAGCTATTTTTATGGGGTATATCTATGATATTGGGAAAATGACATGCAAAAATTTTTTAATTAAAATTTAAAAACCTTTTAATTTCCTCCCAAAACCAAAAATTTTAAAACCCCTGATGCTCCCCATATCATAGTAATCATAATGATTCATTGTAATTTTTCGAATATTTAAAATCGTAATTAGCAATAAAAATTTAAAGATTAGCTAAACAAGCTAATTAAGCCTTTACAGTCTGATTTTCAAAATTTTAAAAATACCTCAATACATTTAAAAACAGGTAAAAAAAGAAGAATGTTTTTTTTTTTAAAATCATTTTTATTGGGGATTAAAAAGGGGGTAATTAAAATTTTTAAGTTCACTAAAAATTGTTTAACATTTGTGTAATTTTTTTTAAAATTTACCCCTCTGAATTTAAACCGCGAAAATTTTCCCGTATTTTTTGCAGCCCAAATTTCGATTTTTTTTCTCGAAGCCTACAGGATATAAAATTTTTTACCATTTTACTGGTTTTTGGGGGAAAAAAAAGAATAAACCTCACTCTAAGAGGGGAAATCGAAACTTCTAGGGGCCCCGGAGGCGGAGGGGGCGAGATTTTTTTTCCTTGAAAAATAGTTTTTGGGGCATTTCAAAAGCCCTTGGGGGTATTATTTCCCTGAAAACCCAGTAAGGGGGGGGAAAAAAAACATATTTAAGGGAAAACCCCGAACCCGGGCCATCCGAGCAAAATTTTTTTTTGGGGGGGGAGGGGCCTATTGCCGGGGTGGGGCGGAAAAGGTGTTTGACTTTGGGTTTGTTTTTGGGGTTTCCCGTGGGGCCCCGTAGGGAAATAATTTTTTGAGTGCGGGGTGAAAAATGAAAAGTGGGTTTTTTTTCTTTTTAAAATTTGTTTTGGGGAAGGGTTTTTTTTTATTCGTATCCCTTTTATTTTATTTTTTCCGGGAAATTTTACAAATAAAAAAAAAAGCCCCAAACATTAATTAATTTCCGAGTTTTAAAAACGTCAATCGTTTTGTTGTGAACAGTCCAAATGATACACTAAAAAAATCCCCACCCTTTTTAAATTTAAATTTTTCCCAGTTTTAATTCGTCCCAAAAAACGTCCGTTGTGAAACCCGTCCCAAATGAATTAAAATAAATATCACACCATTAAATTTAAAAATTTTCCGGGTGTAATTCGTTTAAAACGTCCCCTTTTTAAAAAAATCCCAAATGATTTTTACTAAATAAACCCCCACCATTTTAAATTTAATTTCCCCGAGTGTAATTGTCCAAACGGGCCGTTGTGAAAAAAGTCAAAATGATTTTTCCCCCCAAAATTCACCCCTTTAATTAATTCTTCCCAGTGTAATTTTGTCAATTTTGTCCGTTTTGAACAAGTTTAAAAAGATACCCCTAAATATCACAATTTTATTTTAAATTTAAATTCCCCCCGAGTGTAATTTGCCCAATTTGGGCCCTTTGGGGAAAAAGGGCAAGTGGGTACATCCAAAAATCACATCACTAAAAATTCGCCGGGGTGTAAATTTTTTCAAACAATTTGTTTTTGGAAACCGGGTTTAAATGAATTTCAATTTAAAATCACATCACAATTAAAAATTTGCCCCAGTGTAATCCGCCAAACAAATTTTTTTGGGAACCCGTTTTTGTGATACAAAAAAATATCACAATTAAATTAATTTTAATTAAAAAAGGGGGCGTTTCATCCCAATTTAAACATTTCAAAAACCCCCGGATCGGAAAAACTTTTGGGAAATGTTCGTGTGCTAAACGGTGAAACCGAAAAAGGAGTCGAGCATTTCCCACGGCGCCCCGCATTGGTTTTTTCCCCCCCTCATGACGAAAAACCCCCCGGGGGAAAAGGCCGGCGACAAATGGTCATTTTTGTCTTTTCACTGAGTAAACGGGGCTAAAGGAAAAAACGGGAAATCGGGGACCGTTCATGCGCAGTTTTAAAACGATGAGTCCCTTTCCAATTTATTTCCCAAATTAAAAATTTATTCTTTTAATTAAAAAAATTTACTATCCCAAATTTTTTTTTTAAAATTTTTTTTTTTAAAGAAAAATTTTGGGGGGTAAAAAGAAATGTAAAATTTGGGGGGGTGGATTAGCCAAGGGTATTTAGAAAAAATTGTTGGGAGGGAAATTTGGAAACCATAAAGGGAGGGGCTGGTTTTAAACCCCCTTAATGTAATTGGGTTTTTTTTATGAAACATTTAAAATTTTTTTTAAATGGGAAAATCATTTTTTCTAAAACTTTTGATTTTAAATAGATAATCCATTTTTTTTCCCCCTCTTAAATTTAAGTTTGTTTTTTTAGGGTTTTTTTTTAAATTCATTTTTTAAACTAAAAATTTAATTTTTAGGGTTTTATAAATTAAAATTAATTTTAAAATTAATTTTTTTTTTATTTTTTTAAATTTGGGGTTTAATGTTTTTTCCGCATTTTTTTAGCTTTGTAATTTTATTTTTTTTTTTGTTAAGTTACCACCTCCCCGGGGGAAAAAAAAAAACGGGTTTTTTTCTGGGGGGTTACCCCGACAAAAAACCCAAAAAAAAGGGCCTAGTTTCTCAAAGTTTGTTTGTACAAACCAAATCCCCTCAAACCGTAATTTCAAACCAAACCCTTGTAAAAAAGTATTCCCGGCCCCCCCCCCCTTTTAAAAATAAGTTTTTTACCGGGCCCCCAAACTTTTTTCAAAAAAAGCAAAAATTAATTTTTAACAAAATTTACCCCCATCTTTAAAAATTAAAAATTCAACTTTGCCGGGGCCCACCCCCCGCCCACAATGGGGCAAAAAAACGTCCATGGGGCAGACTATGGGCGGGCCGGGGGGACGTGAAAAAAATCCCCTTTCCTTCCACTTTCGAAACCCGCCCTTGATTTTTTCTTTCCCCATATCCCCCCAGTCTTAAATTTGGGGCATTTTGAAAACCCATCGGTTATTTGGGGCCCTAAAATTCATTAATTAATTGTTTTGGTATTTGTATAAATTTCCCAAGGCACAACAATAATGGGGTGATCCTGGCTAACTAAAAATTTGGGCCCTTTTTTCAAAACAAAAAATTTTTTTATTATTTTTTTTTTTTACCTGATTTTTTTTTTGATTTGATTTTACTTTATCAAGCAAGTTTTATATTTTTAATATTTTTTTACCTGATGTATTTTTGATAGCTTTTATCAAATCAACAGGAGTGACCTATTTTTTGTGATAAAATGGGACACATGAGGGGCTAAGTCAGGACAGCACTCTATTAATTCTATTATCATGGACCAGATAACATTTTATAGGCTATTGTAGGACACAGTTAGGCTAAAACATTGCAAAATCACAACGCAAAATAAAATAGCTTTCAGATACTTTATCGTTCATAGTACTGCCACAGTGAAAGTCCATGTATACAACACAAGCACAAAAGATTTTTAGATCACTTTAACAGAGAGTAGCTAGGTTATTATTTATAATTTATTGTTTTTCATTTCACATCTTGATAATCTGAGATATACATTTCAACAATGATATAATGTTGCTTCATACCTACATTTTATTGCATTCAATAAAAACATATACATTAGAGTATTATTACAGACTGTCCTGTTTTACCCCTGAATTGTTTCTGTACCCCGGATCACGATATATGTTTTGTCTGTAGAAACACTGAAATGTCAATAGAATATGTATTTGCATGTTCAAATTTATATTATTATTGTCGGAAATTAACTAATTTAGGAATAAAAATGTATAATATTATATATTATAAGGTACACATACATTCTTATCGTGAGGAAGTTTGCGCCAGTGCTAACTTGTTTTATTTTGCAAACGTAGTATGCTGATATTCATCTTCATGAAACTCATCCGTTTCAAAGCTAAAATATTACTAAAACACACCAGAGCAACAAACATCACTGCCAGGCTGGAGTTTACTTAAGGTAGGTTTTCAACCCCTATTTATCTTTAATTAATCAAACTCATTTGCACAGTACACCCTCTTTCCTTTTATCCTAAACGCGTAATATTTAAAGAGAACGTTTTCATTTGAATAGAAAGTCAACGAACGTATGTAATAATTACATTTGGTTATATCAATGCCCGAATCAACATTTTCGGGAGAAATTCATCTGTGGATGGAAAACTCGTCTAAATGATACTGAAGCATTGAAACATGTGAGCGGTGTGAGACAGACTCGTTAAACCAACTCTGGTGGAGGTTTGAAGAACAATAAACGTCGTTTCTGATTTATCTCTCACCAAACTAAACTTGAGGTGTTCGTGTTTTCCCGGCTATAAAAGCAGACTCGCTAGTTCTGGCGCTGAAAAACAATCTCTGCTTCATAAACTTTATTTCTCATTTATAATAATTGTTGTATTCTGTGTTGCACCCTGGTTTATAAGTAGTTTTCAACTATAGCAATTAAAGAAATAAAAGATTCGTATCAAGAAGTTGAAAGTTTTATGTGAATAAGTCAAACAAAGGTACATTAAGATTCGCTTTACTCGAGTTGAAAACTTTTATAAATAATTAAAATGTTCTGAAAATGAGTAATGTTTGTTTAAACTAGAGTATTTTGACTTGTTATGAGTGGAAGGGGTGTCCGGGTCTCTATACATGAAGGGCGCGGTTAGGGGTTCGTCCACGCACAAGTCATGGGTTTTACACGTGAGGTGCGGGTTAACAAAATTACGAATCGGGTCGGGTATTTGGGAACTGACGCGATTGTCAAACGAGGTACCCGACTTTCCGGATAACAAACGAATAATATAATTTTCAGTATGGTGGAGGTGCCGGTCCAGGATTTTTGGTGGAGGTGCCGGTCCAGACAATTTTTAAATTCAATACAAATTATAAATACCTACAATAGAAAATTTACATGGAGAGGTTTTTCACAAGTAAAATTCAATATTCATTTTTAAATGCAGATGCTGAACGGACGTATTTTCCCGACCCGACCCGACCTAAACCCGAAGCAGTTTAGTCCACGAACCTGACCCGACTGTCGAACCTCTACTCGCACAGCCCTCGTTCTATCATATTGTGATAACGGAGACTAAATTTCAAAATTTCTCATTCAAAGTAATTTATTTAACAAAATGTAATTTACATCAAACACATTTCCATTATTTTTTATTACCATTCAATTAAATCACATTTCTTTTTTATTTTCCTACTTCTATCATCACCATCATTTTCTTTCCTTTTATATACTTAGAAAACAATATAATCATCAAACACACCAAACTCATTATCACAGGTGGCGCAATATGACCTAGCCGGTTGAAGCGCCCTACGTCGTCGTTACTCTTCTTGGTTTCGCAGCGTTCCTAAAATGAATAGAAATAACATGTATCAAACTCAGAACATACATTACTGTCTTTCTTCTTTCTTCCTTACTTCCTTCCTGCCGCAGAATCTGGGTTCGAAACCTAGTCAGACTTTTACGACAACTATTCATGTAATACAATTGTATAAAAATAAAAATAAGTGTTTAATCACGTTGGCCCCCGTCTGGGCCCGGGGTAGAATAGGCCCAGAGCATGGCTCTGCTACATTCTCTGCACTCCTGAGTGCCTGATACAAGCTGCTCAAGCTACGTAGTCTCCCGTCTGGGCCCGGGGTAGAATAGGCCCAGAGCATGGCTCTGCACATTCTCTGCCTCTGAGTGCCGATACAGCTGCTCAAGCTACGTAGTCCCCGTCTGGGCCCGGGGTAAAATAGCCCCCAGAGCGGCTCTGCTACATTCTCTGCACTCCTGATGCTGATACAGCCAAGGGCCCCCCCTGAAGGGTTTTTCCCCGGGATACAAGCTGCTCAAGCGTACGTTAAAGGCCCCCGTTTCTGAAAGGCCGGGGTGGGGGAATAGGGGGACCCCCCAAACCAGAGCGGCCCCCTGGGCCTACCATTCTCTCTGCACTCCTGAGTGCCTT